>JAPFRW010000428.1:0-45112 GCA_030778065.1 Akanthomyces uredinophilus
ACTATTATAACTATAGTATTATAATAAACTTATAAGTTAAGGGTAGCTACTTAGAGCTAAAGAACTATATTAAGAATTAACTTACTAATCTTTTTACTATAAATAAGAAGATTATAGTAATAGTTAAAGCCTACTAGTAGAGGTATAATAAGAAGCTAGATTATTAACTTCTATAGTAGCCTATAAACTAAGATAACTATCTAAAGGTCCTACTAATTATTAGTAATATTAGATAGAAGCTACTTAATAAGCTTATTAAGTAGGTTAAGAAAGTTTATAAGCTATTAAAAAACCTATATTTAGGCTTATTAAAATACTAATATACTAGTATATTTAAGAGCTAATAGGGGCTTCTATATAGCTATATAATATCTAATAGGCTTCTAGAAGGTATAAAGCTCTATATTAATAACCTTAATTAGTACTAGTAGTTTTATACTAATATACTAAAGTAGGAAGCCCTACTTAGTTATCCCTATAAGCTTAATCTATAACCTATTAGCTACTACTACTAGCTAGCTAATAATAGGTTAGCGCTACTACTAACCTCCTTAGCCTAGGATCTACTACCCTAAGAGGCTTATAGAGTAAGCCTTCCTTTACTAGCACTAGGTAGCTCTATAAGCTAGGCTATAAGAGGTAGCTAGAGAAGCACTTTAATAATTATGACTACCTTATACACCTCCTCGCGCGCCACTTAGTAAGAGTAGTACTAACTAGAGGCTATAAGGACTTTAATAAGGTCTAAGATAGCTTTACTACACTAGTAGCTTATATAAAGCTTTTTTAGGTTATAGGTAATATATACTATAGCTACTATAGTATAAATTCCCTATTAAATAGCGCCTCTAGTATTATAGCTACCCCTATAAGCCTTCTTATAGCCTCTACTAACTATATAGTAGCCTATATTATAGCCTACCTTATAACCTACCTTATAGCTAGTGAGAGAATACTAATTCTAAGTGTAGTAGCCGCCTACTTAAGCACTTACTAGTACGAATAGGAAGCTAGTAGCCTCCCCTATAAAAATTAGTAGGCTAGCTACCCTCCTTCTTCTTAATTAGGTATAGTTATTAGGAATAATTTAAAATCTATTAGGTAAATTTCAGCCACCCTTATATAACTAGGCGGAAAAGTGGGTTAGTTATGTTCCCACCTTCTCCTATTGACCTATCCACGAAGATTCCGAAACTTTCTGCGACTAAATACAATATGCATTTGTAAGTATTGAAGCTGTTTATGTAGAAGATGCTATTCTAATTTCGAATTGAAGTAAACCGCTCGCTCTGCACCTACGCCAGCATCATACAACTCTGAGCGAACCAACAATACAGTGGAGGATGTGCAGGATAGGATGCCGGAAATGGAATTTCCAGCATGTAACGTTCCCAGATCTCATACAAGGTGGGACTAATCAAGCACCAGTATCACTGATAGGAAAAGGGAACGCGATTGAAGGAGGTGGCAATGATGTGCGATTGCCGGGCGCTGCGGGTGCCTCCGCACTACTCTGGCGATCTTCGAAAAGGCTCAGACTTTTGAGTCTCTTCTCCTCATTGCCCGGCACTGCAATATATGACTATTGCCCCTACATTAGCTCGGCCGTACTCGGCGCACTTTCGGCGCTAACGTAAGCTCCGTGCAACATGCTATGATGTTGTAGACCGATAGTGCCACGGGTGCAAGTGATATGTATCGTCGATGACCTCTCCGAGGTCTGCTCAAGCAACGCAACCTTTGCAAGACTCAACTTTGGGCCAGCAGACAACATGCGGTTCCAAGTATATCTGTGGTCAACTCTGACTCTGGCTCTGGCGTCGCTGCCATGTGGTCTTTGCGCCAAGTCTTTTGCCGCCTCCAACTTATACTATGGCGCCGGTCTGGCGGACAACAAAAATCCCCTTCCTTCGAATGTACAGCGGGCCAGAGATGTTTTGCTAACCGGCCTTCAGTCTGCTGGAGTCAAAGTTCTCCGTGTGTGGTTAGATGGTCAGTCTTAGCACAGAACGAAGAGAAATCATGGTAAACTAATGACTGTATAGGCCAGACAACGTCTAATTCCAAGAGCACGCCCATTGTCAATTTTCCCGGATTGGAGGATGACGGTCAGGGATCATGGGATGACACTGTTCTGGAGCGTCTAGATGACTTCATGGTGGAAACAAGCAAATATGGTATCAAGCTCCACATCTCCATGATGTCTTACGCTTCTTTGGACAGCAACTGGTACGGAAATGGTGGCGGTGATTATCACAGCGACTTTTACACCGATAGCGGTAAGAAAACTGCTTTCAAGCAAAGAATTGCAAAGGTATTGAAGCATGTCAATCGTCACACCAACAAGACCTGGTCCGACAGCTCTGATACTATTTTTGCGTTTGAGCCTCAGAATGAGGCTTTTAACAATGCAAGTGGTGTTTTCAAAACTTGGAATCAAGCGTAAGACACTAACTCTGCGTAGGAGCCGAACCCTTCCGCTGCAAAGAAGCAGTGGCAGTGCGACATGGCCCAAGCCCTCAAGGACGGCATGAATGGTTCTAGAGATATCCTGGTCTCCACTGGCGGCAGTGGCTACTTCGACGTCTCCGTCTTTGACGAGTACTTCCACTGTTCTGCTATCGACATTGTTGCAGTGCACGCGTATGGCGGTGATTTGGATGAGACACACTTGAGCAACGCCGTTCAGAAGGCTCAGCAAAACAACAAGTTCGTCGTGATCCAGGAATGGGGTGCCTGCTACAACAAGGGCCCCAACGAGCAATGCGCAGGCGAGAACGGCGTTCAGGATAGTGACTCAAGGAACCAATACATCAGCAACTCTGCCGATGTTATGAATCGAGCAGGCGTTCCTTGGATGTACTGGCAAATACTGCCTAACGATTGGACATCAGGAGACTGGAACTACGAAATCGCAATAGGTGGCCCAAACTGGAGTACGCTCCAGAATGCTGCTTTGGCAGCTGGCAATTCTGACAGTGCGTTCGACTTTTCTAAATGGTTGCCCGGCAATGGCGGTGGTGGCGCCAACCCTTCCCCTAGCACGACTACTTCTTCTATAGGGTCTACACCAACCGGCGATCCTGGGACCGGATATCCCCATGACACTTGCAAATGGGGGTAAGTGAGTCAGAGATAAGTTTGCGCCCAACGTGATGCTGAGACTACTGGTGATAGATGTGAAGGTTGGCAGTGCAGCAGCACATCGCCTTGTCAGTCAGCTTACTCTTGCACCGGCGGGTATTGCAAGAAATGCACTGGGGGCTGTGGTGATTGGGATTGTAGCCCCTCGCAGCCTTGCAACGCCGATTACACTTGCATTTCTGGTTTTTGTCGCCACGATGGACCCGCGACAGGCAACTAAGGTCGTTATGAGGCCACATCAATTTGATGGCGGGGCTTGCCCAACGGTGATATCATGGGCCTTATTGCGACTCAGGGGCGTTTGCGCCTTGAGCGGGTATGCATCCACACGCATTGGTGAACCGGCGGTGTGGCCTCTACGGCAGGTTAGTGGTTGCAATCCACAGTGCCGAGTCAAGTATTGTAGCCTGGCATTGAGAATATGATACAGCATATGCCTTTACAAGAATCAGCTATTCATGTTGCAGCCAGCGTATCCTTTTCTTGCAGTGAAGTACCACAAGTACGTCAGACGGCTTCTTCTATGTTCAAGATTTGTACAGAGAAGCTATGCCTTGAGACTTTTACAGACAGAGGTCTCTACAAAGCGCTGTATACCATGAGTAACGAGAGACTGAGAGTGTTGTTGCGTACACCTCGATTTTTTTTTCGGGGTCAATGGCTAAGTCGAAGCTGGGGAGAGCTGCTCCGGTATAGGAGACTTTCAAATTACATCATACTATATGCGATCGCGCTACATTTCAACCATCCTGCCATCCACACTTAGTACAGTTCTTCGAAGTGCCACAGCTAGTACTCTCCTGGATATGCACCCATGCTTCAATTGTAGTTCAGTGAAATCCAATCTCAAGAGTCCAATAGAGGTTAGTTATTTTGGAACAGAGCTTGAGCGTTTTTTACAGTCATTAGGCTCGAACAAGATGCATCGCCAGTTGTCGGCAATATTGCACGGCACAAAAGAGACGGGGGCAATTGATATATCAAATGCCGGTATCTCTGATAATAAATAAAGGAATTACTAATTAATTCTTTGATATCCAATTCGTCTTTGTGGCTATTTTGAATCACCTTCTCAGCAGGCTTATCATGAGTAATGGTAACTTCCTGATCGGTTGGCTGCAGGTGAGGGGAGTACAAGATCTCCTGCACAGTTGTGCCCCCACCCCTCACCCCCAACGGACAACCCACCGTACTGGGGTGCCCGCAGGCTCCACCTGTGGTGGCGCACGTGTCTACCCACCTTTGGCTGGAATTTCTTTGCTACCTTGCTGGTCGACGTCGACGAAGAAAGAAGTCGACTGAGAGATCGCAAACTGAATCACGCAACCGCACGACCGGCGTATGGACTAGCTCAGCTTCGGCGTCGTTGGATCATTTCAATTTAAAGCTACATCTAGCCGTAAAGAGTTTAACCCATTGCAACCTCCCGTAGTGGCGGCACTGCTCTGCTCTACATGTAGTGATATTACGCTTACGTTGATTGCTAGAAACGCTTTCCATGCCCTAAACTTCTTACCCTCAGCCTAGCGGCATAGGTGAAAGTTGCACTTTAAAATTTTCAATACGATCTCCAGTTCGGTGGCTTCGGTCGCCGTCATCAAAGAAGCACATTTGTTACGAAGTGGAGAACCGGACAATGGCGGTATCAGGGCGTATGTTGATTGTTGCGAGGTCACTTGCCTTCAGCCTTTTATAAACCTGGGTGGTGGAGATAACGCCACAGATTCAGTAATGAGCCCGAGATCAGGCTTGGCCGAGGTCGATTTCGCTTCCCATCTGGGCCAGGCGAATATGCGACCTTAGAAGTCTTATCTTGAAAGGCCTTCTCGTTCCGATTGAAGACAGTACTCAATTTGTGGGAGCCGCCCCTGCAGGACGGCTGCCCAAATGTCCTTCATAGTGACGAAAAAAACGGTGTTGCATTGGAAGAAGTCCATTGGCGTTGATACAGTTTGAAAAGTAGTTATGTTGTGTCACGGAGAACGTTACACCACACTTATAGTGCCAGGTTGGTCGGCAAAATTGGATACATCCCTTAGTGCTGCATCAAGAAAGAGGTTTAGTTCGAGCCATCAGCCTCACACTACCTCGAGCTACGGTGTTGTACGGCATATGCTCCGACAACTTAGACGACTAGTCCCGGCAAGTCCTAGCCTTGTTTCGGACTTCTGCAAATAGGTTACGAGTCATGCAGCCACCTTCGGCGTCTGACACCAAAGTAGCAGAATTCCACTTGTTCTCCGTCCGTGCCCAAAACAAATTGTATATAAAGAGCCGTATTTGAGCAGCATCTTCAGCTTTGGATTCTTTTGCAAATTCAGGTTTATTTACATTCCAACATTTCCCAATCAATTTCAGACACTCACCATGATCAGCACCTTTGCGTATATGATCGTTCTGCTCTACAGTCGCGTTATAGCTGGTGCACTACCCGACAATGTCAAGCGATTCTATGATTCTGTGCGACTCCAAAGCGAATGCAAGAACAAACTCCAAAGTGGTTTCACTTTGAGTGACTCTGCTTCTGATACAGATAACTGTTAGTACGATTTGAACCCGATCCACAGCATATGCTTACCATTCCGTCTTAGCGTATTCCTACTGTGGTGATCACCCTGGGCTCATATATATCCAAGGTAGCAACGGACAACTTGCTGATATGGATGTTGATTGTGACGGAAACCCTACATCAATCAGTAGCGATGATCGCCGATGCGATAGCTCTCTCGACACAATCCCAGCCACCACTTTCAAGCCTTTGCTTAAAAAATACGGCATCAATGACTTGAACGCTTATATACATACATATGTCGTCTTTGGCAATCTTGGCTCTCGCGCTGGCTTTGTTAACTTTAATCCACAAGATTATGGTTTACAGCCTCTTAGCGTAATGGCTGTTGTCTGCAACGATCAACTTGTGAGTGTCGGGAATCAAACTAGAACACCGCGAAACAACGACAAACCCAGCGCTCTAATCACTCGGATAGTTCTACGGCATATGGGGAGACACAAATGGTGATGATCAGCCAAAAGCAGCAATTGGGGAAGCATCGCTTTCTCTAGCATCATTTTGTTTCGGAAACAGCGTCAATGGCAATTCTGGTCATAACAGCCCCGACGTCCTTTATATTGGATTCACTGGGGATGATGCAGTAGCAAATGAGTCCGTCAACTGGGGGGCAAGCAATGCAGCAGACTTTCAAGCGAGCTTGAAAGCAGTCGGTGACAGTTTGGTCCGCCGACTGTAGCTTCTGTTACAGTCCGGATTCATATGCTTGTTGCTGTGTTGATCTTGGAGGAGCACCCATACTACTGGACAAAGGAGCATAATATCTGAATATTACGAGCGCAATTTTCACTGTCAGGACATGTACGATAGTAGTAGCTCACGGGTAATGCAGCAGCTGTTGCGTCGTTATTTTGTCCACCTCTTCTTACATCTTTGCTCTTCAATCGAAAAAAAGAAAAAGACTTCCGCGATAGTGATACTCGCTGAAGTACCAATGCCAACAAGTCGGCCAGGCCGTTGTACCATGTGGCTAGTCGGGCTTCTAACTAAGTAATTTTTCATGCTGACGTTCTCCACTCTCATACTTGCTAGCTTTTCTCCCCGCTGGTCGTCGTCCCATCGCGAGCAGTGTGAGCAAGATGCTCCACCGTTTTCGTCCCTGCCCATACGCACAGTGGCTAGGGTCTACTGCCTCGATGCGGAGGAGGCGTTCAGGCCCGCGTTTGTGCTCCACTGAGCAACAATAGGTCACTGCCTCCGCGGCCACTGCGCATGCAGCACGCATAGGCGGCTCAGAGCAGGACTATGTCAATCTGACTGGACAATCATCTTGCGTCCTCGATCTTGCATGCTTTGCGCTTGAGATACATTCGTCTATCATTCAACGTCGTGATCTAATTAGGGCAAACAAACAAGCAGCCTGCCTGCCTGTCTGTCCGCACGCTTGTCTGGTTCTCAAACGTCATTTATTAATTAAAATGCAGAGCAGTACCCAAAAACAGCGTTTTCGCAATGTTACCGCACCTTTCTCAGTTGTCTAGCCGAAAGAATTTCATGAAAAGCAATAATCCGGCCTTAACTTCTTAATTCAAGAACTGGCGTAGCTGTGGAAAGTAGCCTGACCATGGTAGACCTATGTCCCAGTTGCGCAGATCCGACGCCAGCATCTCAAATTCGGGATGTAGCTCGACGTAGCCGTGTTCCAATTCGCACATAAGACTCTTGCCGGGTGGCAAAGTCAGCCGCATTGACCGCAGGTACAGATCCACGGAGTGTCGGGAATCGGTATCCTGGTGGAGGCAGAGATGGTTGCGAAGTGCAGGGAACGGCAGAAAGTCGATGCACTTAGGGTGCGCTATCGCAATTTGGGCCTGTGTCGGGCGCATGATGGAAGGAACATCAGCCAAAGACTCTGAAGAGGGATAGTAGCGCCACTGGTTCATCAACGACACCAAGATTGTTATTAGTAACCAGGCGCTTTCTGTCATCATGCTGGCCTCTTCAGAGCAACGTACCCATATTAGTCGATAGGCGAGAAGGAATATGCCACAAAGTGAGTCAACGTGCGAAAAGTCGTACTGGCGCAGGATGGTTGATAGAATGACGACGAGCGGATTAGACATGTCACTGTGGTGCAGCAGCATGTCGGTGAGGCTAGGGTTACGGGTGCTCGAGTCAGTTTGTAGGCTCGCGGGCTCAGAGGCGTTTTTGAACTCGATAGCCGTGATGACAGAGACTCGCTCGATGCATTGTATGTCGACGCTATGCAGCCCGCCGCAATGGCATTTTACATTGGCCGGCTCATGGCCGCGAAGCTGACCTTGCGGTGCAAAGTCCATCGGCTCCATGAGCGGCTGCTGCGGGAAAATATGATGCACGTAGAGCTGCGGCGCGATGCGGTCGTAGAGGGGATTGTGAAAGGCCTGGCCGACCTGCGATATGCTACGGGCAGCCTGTGACAAAGTCAGCGGACTAGCGGTGTTGCCCCGTGGCCAACTCCAAGATTCCGTCGCGGGCGGGCATACAGGCTGTTTGAAGGAGAAGGCATTCTGATGCAGGTAGTTATGTTGGTAAGGGTGGTAATGGTGGTCGTGGTGGTGATTCTGCTGCCGTAATACACTGTGCAACGTGGCCCGTGATTGCTTCAGTGTGCCAATGCCGAGGTTGGTCTGGCGCAGCTGCAGCATGAGTTCACCAATATTGTTACGGAGAAAGGAGACATCACGCTCAATGTTTTCAAGTCGAGTTTTGTTCTCAGCGCGATTCTCGCGATGCTTGAGCTTGTCAGTGCGGCGCCTCTTGATAAGTTGCTCCTCGGTGAGGATGCGCCGGGACTTCAGATGAAATTTCGTGTCCATGGGTATTGTTGGTGGTAGTGGTTGTGAAGTGTCGTGAAAGATAACAAAACTTTACTTGTGAAAGACAGCGTCAAAATCAAACTCAAGGACGCAGGAAGAGCAACATCGTGGATAACTTGAGATCAGGAGTAAGAAGTTTACAAATTAATAGGGTTGAGGAATAGAGGTGGGGAAGTTCAGAAGGGAGGCGAGGGGGTTCTTGACACCCAAACACTGTTTTGATAGCTAGTTCCCCAGCTAGTCTTTCAGGTTGGCGACGAGGGAGGGAATCTGGTACAAATGCGGAGACGATGGACGAACATCTTCTGCGGGTCACAAGCACGAGCACAGAGGAAAGTCTCGAGCGAGAGAACAGACTTAGAAAAGAGGCGCAAGTGATCGACGGATATGCGACATTTAGATGGTGATTCTAGCATGCAGCCACTGTTCACCGTCAATACCATCACACACCGGGACGATACAATTCTTCCCGTCTCTGTACCCGGTCGCATTACAGACGAGTATGTAAGTGTCTCTTTTTATTCTCCTGATCATCGCTGTTACGAACGAAGAAAAGTAATAGGCAGGCGTAACGGCGGCCTAGGGAAGCGACTAGGCGGGCGTATATAGATCGCTTAATTAGGCAGGCTAGATTATATAATTATATAAGGATTATAAGCACACTATAATCTAATAAGCTATAAAGGGATTATAGCCTCTATATAAGCTAGTAATCTAAGCCTATAATAGAAAGATAGATAAATACTTAAGAAGAAGGTACTCTTATAGCTAAGTAGTCTAGATTTTTAATAATTAATCTAAATAATAGTTTTACTATTAAGAGTTCTACTCTTAATAACTATTTATATTACTTAAGAATATATTGCCCTATAATTAATAGCCTAACTTACTCTCTAAGAAATAGACCCACTGTGACTTAGTTAAATAAGCTATCGTTATAAGGTGTTAGCTAAACCTAAAGATAGCTAGAAATCTTTATATAGTAGAAGAGATAGGTAGGTAACTTCTAGCGCCTATAATAGCAATCTAGTATTACTTATTTAGTGTAGAATCTCTTATAGTATTCTAAAAAGTCGCCTTATTATAATTACCTATTAGGAGATAGCTAAGTAGGCAGTAGGGAAGGCTAAGTTCTAGTAGTTTCTTTAGCTTAGTACTAAGTTTAAGCTTTAGGTACTCTATTCTCTTAACTAATACCTACTAAGCTTAGTAATTAACTATTATTTACTTCTTTATTTATCTCTTTACATATTAGATTAATATAGTTATTTATCTATAGGAAGTATAATACTATACTTTATAAGTTAGTGAGCTAGCTTGTTGCCTAAAATGCCAGTATGGCTAGGACTACTTTTAATCCTTCAAGCGCGCCGTATATTTTAGTGTTAAATACCTCTTATCGTCCTAGCTATACAGAACCCCAATCTAGAAGTTATCTATAGTGAAATATAGTGAAGCTATATCTCTCTATATTAGTGTCTATTTTAGAACCGTTGCTAAAGACTACATAGCCTGTAGGTTAACCGGCAAGCCCTGCTCGGAATCCGGTACAGCCTTCTCTTTAGTAAGCCTATCACTGTACCGGGCCCCTCTACTTGTATATTGTCAGAAAACCTCTGTGGTATGAGTCTGGGTCATTCAGGCATGGCCGTGCGGGACGTGACTCGTAGGAGTCGTCTGCCGCAGCGCCATTCGGAGTGGTTTCTTATTCAGCTCGATTTATCTCTGCGACTGTCGCAGCTGTTTGCTGATTGGGTGTGCTTGATCCAATGTCGCGCAGCGAACTGCCACTGTATGCGTTCCTGGATATGTTGGAACAAGACGCTGGCAGGCGGGATGCCCACTTCTTTCCACCGAGATTCTAGTGGTATTGTCTTCCACATTAGCAGAATTACCTTACACGCGAAATTCAGCACGCGTTGCATTTTTCCCAGGTTGGCTTTCACATGCCCTGGCAGAGTTCTGGAGGGTCTCTTGGAGCCGTCTGGCCATGCCCTCGATCTGCGCTTCTGAGTCTATGTCGGTGGGTAGTGACTTCACCGCCGTGCCGACATGGTCTCCAAAAGCTTTGATCTCGTCTGGCGTCGTTGCTCAGACCTTTCCTGATGTAGTCTGGGCTGGTCCTCTATCTGGGATCTCAATACCGAAAGTGTAATGGGGGGATCCCGTCGTGAGGCGACTTCCACCGTGGCAGACGCTTCTGGTATGTTTGAGAAGACGCAGTCAATTGTGCTGCTTCATGTATTGCGTTTCGCCATAGAGCGCTGGGTAGCAACGCAGCACAGAACAAACCGTCATAATTGCAGTCGCTCATTCATTCGAGAATTGTTCCACGTTTCGCGAAGCATGCGATCGCTGACAGTAGGTTATACGAGACGCTGTTGCTGGTGCGAGGGACGTGAGTCCCTACCTATGTCCGGAGACACCACAACGCAGCAATTCTAGCTTCTGTACTCACGCCAGACGTCGGGTTTCCACCACACTAGGCCTAATGCAGGCAGTCCCGACGAGGGGTGTCTGCAGTTTCTCGTAGCATGAATAGTGCAGAACTTTGAAACAATGGAGCTCCTCGATCAGCAAAAATGGAAGGAACAAGACGAACCTATTGCTGTGTGCAAACACGGATTAGACGCCAAGCTTGTACCAGCATGCTGACGGCAGAAAACGACAGAGAAGCATGTTCCCTGCCAATTGTCAGTGTAGAGAATTAGAGAACGATTCGAAACAGAGTACGTATGCCACAGGCCTCCCAGGGAGTGGGCAACAATAATGCCATACAGCATCATCACTATAGGTCCATACTGTGTATTGGCACACTCTTTGCAATTGGCACTAAACAGGGGGCGCGTAGCCGTTGTCGCCCAGGCCAATTCCCAGCAATGCGGTCTTTCGCCAGACTTTTTACACTTGCCAACTTGTAAGCGCTGCTTTGGCAGGAGAACTGGTCGAGATGTGGGCAATTAATCTGACCGCGCGGTGGTGATATCTGTGCACCAATAGGAGTCCTCCGTACTAATCTATGCTGCGTCGGGACGCAGATCCATAGAAGGGCCTAAGAGACGGGAACTTGTTTTACCGGCGGCGATCATCCCTTCATCGGTGTAGAAGAAAGTTTTGAGTCATTTGAAGGGCTGCCACGAATTAATGCTCAAAATTTTTGTAAAGTTCTACAGCGTTTGGAGTAAAACTCATAATGATGACAAGCTACGAACTGCTATTGGCGAAGCCTCTATTTCGCTTGCATCCTTATGCTACGGCAAAAACGTTAACAGTAATTAAGGCCACAATCAGCGAGACGTGCTCTATGGTAGCTTTGTAGTCTAGCCTTTCTTCGTTGGGCGACGAATGATCCAGAAAAACCGTGGCCTACCAGCGTAACGTGTCTGACATTCCGGACACACCGACCACTACGGTACTGACCGATTTTTCAATCCCACGCAATCGAAAGCGCCGGCAAGTCGACCCCCCTTCTTGTCAAGCATTATCTTCGTGGTAGCTATCGCAGTCAGCCCAACCGTGATCGACCGCTTACGCTAGGAAAATGGACTCCCCTCGCAAATTTTTCCAACGAGGGGGCAGGATGAAGACACACTACAACATAGCTTGGCTTAGCGCTAGAAGGAATTACGAATCTATTCCTACCCTACGTCGTGGCACTATAAATTTAGACTACTTATTCGAAATACCGCACATCGTGTTAGAGACGTCAGATATCGGGACTGTTTCAGAACAGTAACACTTCGACTACTTGTGTGGAGCATTCAATTTCCGTTTTCAAGCTAACGGAACGATATGTATTTATTAAGTTGCCTCGGCGATGACAACAAAAATTTTCAAAGTTGTTTCGACGTCGGGACACTTTTTGCAGCGGAACGCTGCTTTTACAACATTGGGATTGGACACCAGGGTAGCCATCTGACCGGGGCGGCTTCTTCCATTGATACTTCATCCTGTCTAAACTAGGAAAAGCCATGTCCAAAGTCCGAGGTTGTTACATGGCGCTAGACTACAGCCTAATACGACTAGCACTGTCGACGTCGGCCAAACCGGATCAGGAATTGATCGGGGCTGTGGCGTCATCCCCAACGCCCAGGTTTACAACAGTACTCTGTCAAGTAGGAATTTTTTAGCAGTGGTTTTAACTGCAAAGGATGAAGCGCCCAGTTCGAAAGAATGCGCTGACATAATCCCCACAGGCACGTTCTTGTGAAATTTTGCACCCACGACCTGTGGCCCTCCAAGCTCCTTACACAATATATTGATGCCTATTTGACAATCCAGTGCCGATTTAGTCAAGCTCTAGATCAGCTTGTTCTGGCACATCCTATAATGCATCAATCATGGACGACGACGTTCCTGGGATTTTGGCCGCATGGCACCCTAGCGACCTATTTCGTTGTATGTTTCAATACCGTCTACTGCAGAACTGCGTCTGCTAACGATTACAGATTTCATACCCTTATGAACAGTTGCTCCCCAGGCTCAAAATCGCGAAGCACATAGAATCCTCGCCTGGGCACTCTGGCACAAAAATCAAAAGCTTGCCTTCAAAACAGGGTTTGACTAAAACAAAAGTCTATTCGCCGGTGTTTTGGACAGGGCTCCAAATATGGGTTCTTGACCGTTACTTTGAAACGTATGCATATTATAAGCTGGAACCATATTTATCGTCTGTCATCCCACGAGCAGTCGTCGCCACTCTCTTGCGAACTCCAACGAAAATTCTATGGACACGCTCTGTCATTGCTCAAGAAGCCTATCCTTTGAGAGACCTGACGTATTACCTCTCGTCCATCAGGATCCGAGATTGGCTACAATACTTCACAACAACATTAATATGCGAATCGATTTACTTCTCCCTTTCGATTGCGATCAAAGATACCGTTTTACAGGAAGAGATCATTGCGTCACCATTGTTTCTTGGGGCCAAATCCGCAGCGCAATTCATCACGATGAATGTTCTACTACATGTGCTGGACATGTTTCACACGATGATATCTGCGCATGCGGAGCTTGCCATCTCCAGCTATCCGGATTCTCTAACAGGCACCCTCAGATTTTGGAGAAGATTTCGTCTTTCTCTGAGAACGATAACCATGGGCTTGTGGTCGGAGTTAATAAAAACTACTTGCAAAGCAATGCTTGTTACTACAGTTTTTGGGGGCTTGGCAGGCTTAGGCCTCGGGAAACTCATACAATACGATATTCTAAACCGCGAGCTACAAGGCTGAAACTTCCTGGCAATTTGATTGAGCTCTGCAGCCTCAGCGCAGGTCCGGTCGTTCTGTTCCAGGATAGCTGGTGTCTTGGCTCTGGCAAACTCGAAGCAAGCAGCTTCTAGCTCAAGCTGGACTTTTGCGAGCAGATGATGCTGAGCGGAAAGCAGCACTCGGGTTTCGGCAGAGACTTACAGTTCTCTGTCCGGCGGTGCAAGATTGTGTGATACGGGTGCAGCATCACGAGGTACGGCATCAGGGCTACCTTCAGTCACTTAGATAGTGGACTGAAGATACCGTTGTGCAATTCTCTCTTGAGAGAAATCATCCTTCCTATGGAGTAATATAGCTCTCTTTTTACATTGACTAGACCATTTGTTTAGTTGACATGGGCGAGCCTACTAACCCAGTCCAGCATAACTGCAGTAGAGTTGGATTGGAAATCGGCAGCAACAGGGGGGTAGAGTTGGATTTCCGCGACTGGGGTTAGAGTTAGATAAATTAGCAGGTCCACCACTAGCGGTGTAGGCCAATAGGATTACATAGAAAAAGAGGCGTCGTTCAACGCGAACGCGCCCGATGCGCAGCATAAATAGAAAAGAACCAAGATGTAATAAAGTAGTTGAGGCTGCAGAGAAAAGCTTTGTTGCTTTCGAGCAATTAATTGTCTAGTGTCAACTTTGACAAGTCAATTTTTTTTTTGGTTACTATGGACTCTGTCGAGCCGTTCGTGTTCCTCGAGCAATACCAGCTCGCAGTGTGCAAGAAATGAGAGTTCGCTGTGGTTGCAGACGAGATCTTCACCCAACTCAGAGTACGGCATAAAGCAGCCATCTCAGAAAAAATGCGAAAGGTGCCAGAAGAGAAACCTTCTGTGTACCAGAATCGAACCAAACTCGAAATGCAAACGATGTCTACTTGATAAACGCGTCTGCTCATTTGCGCCAGAAGATAGGAGACCGTAAAACGGTAGCTTTTGGATTCCAGGTCACGTACCGGCGAAGTTCAGCCACTTACAGGCTATCCAACTTATGCTGCTGAAGCTGCGACACTAAATGGCCATTTCTCACTTCGCAGAGCCATTCTAGGTGGGCGTCAAGATAGGTGCAGTGCTTTGTAGCTACTGGGCTGGCCTGCAAAGCCTATCAGGCCGAACTAGGATGAGGAATTCCAGAACGAAAAGGCTATGTATTATTCTTTTTTTTAGCAGTGGGTGTGTGTTTCTACCATATATAGTGATCGCCCTGCGTGGGGTAGAAATGGATAAATTTCCATCACCTATGATGGTAGATTTAGGGAGTGATGCTTTGCTGGCGGAAGGTGCTATGCTGAGTGACTGTGTTATTGGTGGTACAGGCTCTCAAGTCACGAAAAAAGTAGAGAACAAGGAGGCAGAGGCGGCATCAGCATCCCCAAAGCCCAGGACGCAGCCTGCATGCGATTTTTGCGATGACAAGCCTGTCTGGCAGGACGATCCCATCGAATTCGTTGGAAAAGACATGTCTTGTCACTCTATGCTGCATTTTTCGTACTTGAGAAAAAAACGGAAAGAATATGCCATCACTGAACTATGCGGGCAGGCAGGTTTAATACCCCACGGCGCGCGCAGTGTTGTTTTGCTCTCTACTTCTCCCATCACATGACTTCGCATCCTGCCTCGTTTGGAATGCGATCCAGAGTATGGAGGCGTTCCCCGCTCTGAGGCCACTTTAACCCCACTTACCAAGGCTGATTCTCGCTAACAGCGCGTTCATAATCTGTTGCCGACGCCACTTTTTGCAGCAAAGCTTTGGGTCCTGTGTCATTTCTATTGGCCGCACATGCAGCCGGTATTGAACTGACTGTTTTTAGTACCCAGTACATGTTGCCTGGTGCATAAAGTGAGGCGGGAAGATTATGCCTTACAATCCTCCTGCATTACCCCTCGCCTGACTGTAGTGGTAGCTAAGTTTAGGGCTTAGGGATGTAGAACTAAGTAGGTATATTTAAAGCTAGTGGTGTTATTTCCTAAAATTAGCTATAAGAAATTTTAAGTAACGCTATTTTTTATTACTATATAGCTATAGTAGAGTTATAAACCCTAAATCCTGCGTTACTAAAAGAGAGGCGAGTATTAGATGATAACCTAGAATTATAATGTATAATTATTACTAAGCCTTGGGAAGTATTTAATAAGGAGTAGCCTAAATGGTTTAGGCAATTCTATTACTATTAAACTTTTAAGCTTATGTGACTAATTACCTAACTAATCTTACTATAATCTATATATATACTTATTGAAAGGCGTACCCCCGCTGAATGCGCGTAGTTACTATCGTTTGTAATAGAATTTTGCTAGCTGGCGATATTGCCTTCCACTAAGTTGCTAGAACTAGAGGTGGAAAGTGTGAAATTATATAGAAGATAATAAATTGATGAATACTTTAGTAGAAACGATAAGATAGTATGGTTAAGACGGCCTAATTGCGCTTTAACCTCGTCTATCTATAGTATGTTTGTTGTGTATAATATAAGATAGAGTAATTATGTGGAGTAAATAAAAAGAATTAAGGAGTATTAAGATCCTCTTCTACTACTCTTAGACGCTCTATATAATAGATTTGTCCTTATATACTAGGGAAATAGTAATAAGTATTATACAAAAAGTGTCTTCTTTTAGTATATATCTACTAAGGCTACTACATAGAGTAGTATTTATTACGCTTAGTCTATATCTAGAAGTCTTCTGTATAAATGTTTTAAGCGCTTTTTAAAGGTAAATAGTATTAAAATTATCACTATGAGTTAAGCTAGAAAGACTTTATAGTTAAGTTATTTAATAATTTAATACTCTTTATAGACTTTAATAGCTAGAAAGTGAGTAATAAAAGTTAAGGAAACGCCGTATAAGTCGCTACCTAGAGGTCACTTCTTAAGTGCTAGTTATATCGGGACAATTTTTAAGGATAATATCGCTTTAGAAATGAGTTAATTATAGAACGATATTGCTAACTATATGCCTTAGGAGTAGCCCTACGCTTATAATTACGCGTTAGGAATAATTGGATGTAATACTACTTGTGTAACTAGTAGCTTGTATATTCCTTATCCTAAGAGAGAGCTGTTCTTTATGGAGAGAAAGCTCTTATAGCTTAAGATAAGCACTTTTTAATGACTAGTATTTATAGAACTAGATGTTATAATAGTTAATAGTGTGCTTAATAGGGAAAATATAGTGTACTCCTATAAGTAAGGAAGATAATTCTCTATACACATATATACCTAATATAATACTAAATACTTATAAATGATGTTAGTAATGTTGTGGGTTGACTTAATAAGTGGTATTGCCCTTCGTTAGGAGAGCTACTATTTCGAGCTATTTATATTAAAGAGACTTGGATCTTTAGTGATTTTACTGTTGTGCTACTGTTAGTGGTCGCTGTGCTACTTGTTATGAACGATGAAAAGTAATATAAGGCAGCCTAGGCGGCTCTATAAGGAGGCTAGACTAGTGCCTACGCAACTAGCTATAACTATATAAATAAGTTATATAATTATAAGGATTAGTGGGGACTACTAAGCTATAGTTTAGTAGGGCCTAACTAAGTAGACGATTAGTAGGGATTACTAATTATAGGATTAGTTTATAAGAACTAATCTAAGCCTATAATAGAGAAATAGATAAGTACTTAAGGAGAAGGTACTCTTATAGTTAGATAGTCTAGATCTTTATTAATTAATCTAAATAATAGTTTTACTATTAAGAGTTCTACTCTTAATAACTATTTATTACTTACTACTTAAGAATATACTACCCTATAGCTATTAGCCCAACTTACTCTTTAAGAAATAGACTTACTATAACTTAGTAAATAAGCTATTATTATACTACTCCTTATAATATTAGTTTATAAGTTTTTATATAGGGATTAGGGTATCGCTTAGAATGTAGGCTGCTTCTTTATAACGCTGGCTATTGCTCTCGTTAAATAGTAGGAGAATATAGCTAGACTCTTTCTTTTATGTGTCGGTTTTTGCTATTGGATTCGGAAGATCAAGAAAGCTTAGCGGAAGATTTGACTGTCTTAGCATATCGAATTCCCAAAAGAAAAAAAGAAAAAAAAGAAGAAGAAGAAGAAGAAGAAGAGAAATTAACGAATTAATGGCCGACGCCGTTTTTGATTCGGAAAGTGTTATTACTCGAGGTGATATGGTGCTCGTCAGGCTGGCCTACTGACGCTGTTGCCGAGGACCAGGCATTGGACTTTTGGCTAGCCTGGGACAGCCCAACGGGCACTACTTAACCGTGCACGCAAAAACCACAGCGCCGGCTTTTCGATCGCGTTTCGTTGCCGTAGTCGGTCAAGTAGCTGGCTGACGTGGACTTTTATGTTTAGTTTCGGATTCGGAAGTGGCATTATTTATCCATCGGCTGCAGAATATGATTAACGACGCCATTTTCGATATGTCCTCCCTGACTGGAATATGTATGGCCTTTCTGCCCGTGTCTCAGTATCAGCCTTCTCCGGGGCCATGTATATAAAACTATCCCTGCTAGAAACTTGTGCTCTTCTCGTTCTATGCTTCTACACAATTTTTTTCTTTCCTTCTACTCCATTGGATAAGTACATAGCACCTAGTAGCCAGCCGCTGCCAAACTGTGGTCCCTTATCTTCGACTGGCTCCTGCCATCACCGCAGTGATCGATTATTCCCCAGATCCATAATACGCCGCGCCTAATATTAGAAATGGTGGCAGCTTGCCAGATGTACACCAGCCGCGGAGATGGATGCACCAAACAAAAACAAGCTTTAAACCACCTGCTCCCCAGTGTGTACAGGGCCAGGCGGATCTTGTACATTGGCGTGGCTTGGTTTTGTTGACACAACGCTAGTTAGGTACAGAATGAGGTCGTAACTGCATCTTTTGTGCTAAACAAACTTCAAAGAGACCAGACAGCGACCTCCCAAGTGCTGGCGGTCCTAATTTGTGGTCGTTGCCGGATCCGGCTCTGTGGTGAATGCTTGCGTTATGGATATCCCACCTGCCGAATCTTCGACTCTTGTCCATTTGCCGTGCAATCACCCGACCGTATGGATGACTGCTGCTGTATAGGTCTGTCTTGTTTCTGCGGTAGGGTACCTCGTCCTTGTCAGCATGGTGCTTTTATACGGGCGTGGTCGCCTCACATTTGCTTGCGATCGGATGTATCTGAATCGATTTGTTGCGCGCCATCTTGCCTGGGAGAATATTTAAGCTTTATATGGTTTTCAAATTGTAAAGTTTTTGAACTCACATATAATGGTGCACTTGGCCGGCTCGATTTGGTACCATCTTTGCATAATGTTAGGTGAAGAGTTGGAGTTGAAGCCTTTCGGTCTCGAGCGCGTCAGGGCCCCTTGGGCTTTATATGGTCTTGTGCTTCAAAGCAGAGGGCCTTGGTGTACGCCAGTGGTAAGAGGCGCATGCAGCCTTTCCATCAGTATGGGCAGCCATCGACCTGTGAGCGTGTCACGAGGGCAAAAAAGCATTCGCCAAGAACGGGTGTATCAAGTACGGTCAATTTCTTAGTTATGGTAATTCTTCGACAAACGACAAGTTCATAGTTACACGGCTTCCAAGAGCTAGAGATGTGCTTCAGAGATTGTTGTCATGCACCCCGAGCTTCCTGGCCATGTCAATAGGTATGATGTATAAATTGTTCTGGAAATGCATTGTTCCGTACCTCCCCTTCGCGAATCGAGTTTAGTTGAATGTATGGCTCTTCTCTGTAGGAGAAAATACTGTAGATATGAAAAACATGCCGTGGATTGCTACCGATGTGTTTTGCCCGTGGAGGCGATTGGGCTTCCATTCAATTGGAAAGTTCAGCACACGATGGTGACGGTTCACAGTTCGTTGGTGGGGTTCAAAGACCAAGCATTGCGAGAGATTGGCAGGTCACTGCGAGGGTTAGTGGGCTACTGCGAGGGCTTAGTGGACTACTGCCAGGGTTTTGCAGACTTATAGTTGCCCTCTTAGAGACCGTAAAAACCGGAATGGGTGTCGCGGGGGCACACTTACAGAGCGCATTTAGTGGACGGTAGCCAAAAATAGCGGTCGTCTTCCCCACCTTCCTACTATAACTCACTAAATTCACCCGCGACACCCATTTCGGTTTTTACGGGACCTCCGCCGGGCGTAATGAATAGGATATTTTTCATGTTTCACAAAAAAGTGCGACAATCGTTTTGCCCTTCTCTGTATTTACCCTGTAGACAGAAGCAACGAGCACCAACGATTTGTGCAGCACAAGAATATTCAGACATGCATTTCCCGAGGAGAGTAAAAGTATGTAATACCTCTTTAATGCTGGATTATCGGTGCATTTCCCGGCAATGTAGTTTTCTGTGGTGTTTACCCCAAGACACCGTTGAAGCGACGCTCCACGATTGCAATAGAATCTCATTGTTCAATCAAGCAGCCAGAAAAGGCAATGATGTCACGGCACTGTGCAATAATAACAGCGACAATTGCTCAAGTTCCAGTGAAGCGCGCCTAGCAGCAGGCCTTGCTGGACAATGAGCCGTCTTATGACGTAGACACGAAATGCACAGGTCACCTAGGTACGTGCTTTTGGAGGTAATGCTCTTGCTCATGAGTGGCGAATCAAGCTGCTTGGAATAGACAAATTAATTTTATGAATCATCAAGGTCCGGCCAAGCACGCAGCGAGAGAGCAAAGCGCGGTTTGTCGACGATGCAAGGAGAATTCGAAGAAGCAATTACAACAATAACAAAAATAATCTCTACTTACAAAGTATTTTACTATTTCTATAAGAAATTTCTATTTAAAATTTGTATCAAGACCCTGACCCTTTTTTCTCATCTCTTTTCTTTTCTTCTCTTGCTTCCAATTTTTTCTTCTTCCTCCCTGCTAAAAGTATTTATTCTAGACTATTTTCATAGCAGAGAAAGGCAGCGGTGGCAGCATTAGCGGGCCATAGTACCGAGAAATACTAGATTTAGTGCTGTTGTGAAGATCTTTTTTTTTTTTTTTTTAGAATTTTACTCGTAATCTCATGTGATGCCGTACGATCAGTAATACTCTTCACAAAAGCTCTGCGACCATGTATGGCTTGGTAATTCAATTCACCACGAGCAACCTCTACCGCTCAATATATTCGAGCTCATGAGTCTACGAGAAGCGACGTCGAAACTAACGGAATAGCCGCGCCGTATTACGTTGCGCAATTTTGTTGTGCTGAAAAAAGAAGCGTCTACCTGTACTCCGATCTAGATGAGTGCGATTATGATTGATTCTGTCCTGCTCGCGTCCATCTTCGGAAGCCTGAACTTAGCTCGGGCCTCTCCCCGTGCCCAAACTATGCTATGGCCACCAACGCTCACAACAATGCTTTCTTCACAGAGCAAAATCACTCGGCGGGAAATACTTCGTATACTTATAGCAAGTCAGAACTCAAATCCTTTCAAAACCTGGGCTACCTGTTCTCGTGTCCTGCCATCTAGCGTCTCACCCCACCTCTTAGCATCGCCAGACGCCCTCGCAACAAGACCCCGCCATCATCACCTCCAACAGCGCCAAACACTGGCCGAGCCTTGCCCAGTTCCCAACTGCTTCTCTCCATCATGAGCGCGCCGCCCACTTCCTCCGCGATCCCGGAGCACCTGCGGCAGCCCGCGCCCGTGACGCCCGCGCACAAGGGCGACTTCCAGCTGCCCACGCTGCGCCTCGAGGTCCGCGACCTCCAGAGCAAGGGCGTGCTGCGCGCCCTCGCGGCCGTCAACCTGGGCGAGTGCGTGCGCGGCTGCGCCCTCAACGTCCTGCGCCACCTGTACCAGCACCCGTCGCGCGCGCCCTGCCCGCTGCCGACGACGCGCTCCGTCACGCTGATCCTGCGCGACATGGACGGCGTGGCCTACACGACCGGCAGCGACCTCGACAACGACCACAAGGAGATTCACCTCTCCACGCGGCACGTCGACAACCAGAGCCCCGAGCGCATCGCCGACGAGCTCTACGGCGTCGTCACCCACGAGCTCGTCCACTGCTTCCAGTTCGACGGCCACCGCACCTGCAAGGGCGGCCTGATCGAGGGCGTCGCCGACTGGGTGCGCCTGCGCTGCGGCCACGTGCCCCCGCACTGGAAGCCCCGCGCCGACGGCTGCAGCTGGGATGCCGGCTACGAGACGACGGGCTACTTTCTCGAGTACCTGGAGAGGCAGTGCGGCGAGGGCACCGTGCGCCGCCTCAACGCCAAGCTGCACTCCGAGAGGTACGAGGAGGACAAGTTCTGGCCGGATCTGTTTGGCTCCACCATTGGCGAGCTGTGGGAGACGTACGCTGCTTCGCTAAACTAGAGTTGAGCTTACTGCGTTACAATGTGCACAATTACACGGCATGGGGTGGGCAGTGGCTTGGAGCAGTGGCATATAGAATCACAATGTTTCATACTAGAGTGTAAAGTGACGACCATGTACACAGTCGCGCGCCTACGGTGCATACTCACCATCGATTTTTTCCCAATTCTCCAAGAAGCCTTTATAAAATAATGCCCCCAGACCAGGATCCAGGGCACCCGTCGTCGCCCGCACCGAGTGCATGCTGAGCTGCACAATGCCCGCGTCCGTCGCCCGACACCCCATCATGCTGGACAGCACAGGTCCAATGCTGCCACCCGCGCGCACGTCGTTGCGCGCCTGATACGGCTGCACCGTGGCGCCAATCAGCTCCGCGACGCGCATGAGCACCGCGGCCGAGACGGCGTCGGTGCTGAAGCCGCCGTTGGGATCGTGCTTGATGGCGAGGCCTGTGTTGAGCGTCGGCACGTGGCCCTCCATGTACTTGTCCAGAAAGTTCGGGTGGCCCGCGTGCGAGACGTCGCTGGCAATCAAAAAGGACCGCGCATACGTCTGCCCCAGGATCCCCGGCCCGTACGACGGCGGCGGCGTCTTGGCGGACTGGGCGAGCGATTCCATCATGCGCTCGACCGTCGTCGGGAGGAACGTGCTGCCGTGGCCTTGGCGCAGCTTGCCTCCAATCTCCTCGTCGTCAAACAGACTGACGAGCTGGACGTGGCCGTCGTCCTCGCGGTCGTGCCGCGCCGTTAGCAGGCCCATTAGGGCCGCCCACGAGCACAGCTTGTCGTCGAGTCGCCCCGCGGTGATGAGCTCCTTGCGCATGCCAAAGACCTGCGCGGGCTGAAAGTCAAACAGCTCCAGGTCCCAGTTCACAATTTGCGTGTACGATATGCCGAGCTCGCCGGCTACGAGCTGCACCAGCTCCGCCGGCTGGTCGTGCACAAAGTCGCCTGGCCGGCCCAGCGGCCGCCGCTCCGCCGCCGAGTAGGCGCCGGCGAGCCCGATGATGGGCGCCATGCGTGTCTCCTGGTTGCCATCGCCGAAGAAAGCCGGGTTCGACAGGTGCGCGGCCACGGTGGCGACCTTGGCGACCGGCCACCCGAGCTTGACGAGCCGCGTGGTCGTCTTGCCGGTGCCTCTGCCGGCGTCCGAGTCGCGCACGACAACGCGCCCGGCAATGCCCAGGTCGCGGTCCCACCACGTTGGGTTGAGGCCCGAGGCGTACGGCGCGACGCCCAGCTGGATGCAGCCGGCCTCGTTGACGGGCTTTGCGCCGACGGGCTTGAGCTTGGCCGTGTTGGCGTCAATGTGGCCGGCGATCATGGCCACGCCATTGCCCGGCTTGTAGGCACGGCCGACGGAAAAGGCAATGATGGCGCTGCCGTTCCGGGACGTGAAGTACTTGCCGCCGGGATGAATCTTGTCGGCCCAGGACTCCCGCGAGGGCAGCTAGTGTGGTCAAGTCAGTCAGTTACTCATCTCTCAATGGCCCGTGTGAGCAAGCAGTCACACGCACCTCGTGGAAACCGGCATCGTGGAGCTTGGTCTTGCAATAGTCAACGACATGAAACGGGGTAGGGTTCTGTGTCATAAAATCGCAAAAGGGCTGTGTGAACTGCTCCGGGGTGTATTGCTGATGCTGCCGCGCGGCCGTCGTTGGCGTGGCCGGCTGTCGGGAAACGGATGATGACCCGACCTCGGCGCAAGAGCCAGCCGGTGACAATGGCTCGCGACCAGTCATTTTGCTCATTGCGAACTTTGTTCCATGCCCTTTTAGAGGTTTCAAGCTCCTGCAGCAGCGAGCGGGATGCAAAGTCGAATGAGGAATGCCCGGGGCTGCGGGGTTGTTGAGGAATGATAAACGTCTTCCGTTCCGCTTTTGGTGGCCAAATAGTTCGTTATCGTGGAGGCGCCACACCAGCCTGGTGTGCCGGGCCACTTGGTTTTGCGCCGTCGGCAACCGCACCTTCCTGTTCAAGGAATTCATGGCTTGAAGAACGCCTCTGCTTATCCAATTGCGGCCTGAAAATTATTTTTAGAAGCCGCATTGCTCTCTTCACATCCGACCATGACACTCGGTTGGACAGATGCCAGTTCATTAATAGGCAATAGCCGGTACTAATAAATCTCAGGATTACAGTTAAAATATGGTATTGCATTGTATATGAGATTCGAAATCTCTCGTCACCTAATCTCGTGGTGATCAGTTGCGGCGGTGTTTTGCGCTGCATCACCAGCTTTGGCTGGAAACAAAGAGCCGCCAGACTTGGCGTTGTCTGCATTGATGACTTCGTCGCCGAATGCAGCCGCGATCTCTTCCAGCGTCTGCTGGCGTGTTTCGCTGTTGCACCAAAAATTAACGAAAGAAAAACTGGTTATCATGGAGTGTGGTGGCTCACGGAAAGAAAAAGTATGCAATGACGAGGAAAAAGGTCGTGCAGCACACAAAGACGTAGTAATAATTCTCCTTGATTCTCGCAAATGCCGTCGGGCCAGCCTCGGTGACTACCTGGTATTAGGGAGTCGCAACCATTCAAAGCACAATCGGGGGCATACCGGCAACATTGACAATGAAATGAGACGCCGAGGCAATGCCCATTATTTTGCTACGCAGGGCAATGGGGAGGACCTCTGCACCATAGAGCCATGTGGTGCTGTTGAGCATGCCATCTGCAGAAATGGGCAAGCACGTCAGTTTGGAGAAGCCGCCGAACAATCCATAAAGCAGCGCAATGGCCGACCTACAGTAAATGAGTGCAAACAAGTATATGCCCAGGATTGTGAAGCCTTTGCCGACCCTGTTGTCAGTGTTCTGAAACACGTGCTGCATGACGGCGGCGTAAAGCTCGACGAGAATGACACCAGTAAGACCGGTGAGAATCATCTTCCGGCGGCCCCATTGATCGGTCAAATATCTGGTCGTGATTGAGTTTGAGATGAAAGTGACGGTACCATACACGCCAGCCAGGGCGAGGATAGTGGAGGGGCTCATTCCGAGGCCCTTGTATAGAATCGCTGTGGGGGTTCAGCAAAAAGAAAAGGAAACGAAATGTCACAAAAAAAGGCCATCGACTACTCACTCTGGTAGTACTGGATCACATTCACACCCGTTAGAGATGTCATGGTCTGTACCGCAATTGACCTATTGAGCGTCAGCAATGTCCGACTGTAACCCTTAAGAGCACTTACACCAGGGCACGTCGACGGAAGAGCCTGAAATTTCCTTGACTGACGTCACTTCCCGCTCCATTTCGAACTGAATCTGCATCATCATGGCACTAAACTCTTCTTCTGCCTCATTCAGGATAAGTCCGCGTCGAATCTTGCCAAACTCACGCCGCGCTTCCTCGGTGCGGCCCTGTCGAATCAATTGCCGCGGCGAGTTGGGCATAAATGTTGCCAGGCCCACAAACAGGAGCACGCCCCATGGAATCTGCAAGCCAAGCGGGAGCCGCCACTGGCGCTGTCCGTAAGCCATGAAGGAGCAGCCGTAGCCGACCCAGTTGGACACCATGGTGCCAAAGGAGATGCCGCAGCCCGAGATGCCTCCAATCATGCCGCGCTGGTCTGGTGGCGAGATCTCGCTGAGGTAGATTGGGACCGTCGACACCATGCCACTGATTATGTCAGGAGACGGGATACCGAAGTACTCGCGGGATAGCTTACCCGACGGCGAAGCCCGCCAGCACGCGGCCGGCGAGGAACATGCCAATGTTGACGGCGGCGGTCTGAATGGCGGTGCCAATGGTGACGACGACGCACATCATCTGCATGAAGCGGATGCGGCCCATGCGATCGGCTACTGCAGTCTGTGTGAGAGCCCCAACCGCCTCACCGGCAATGTACACTGCGACGACCTGCTGGATTTATTAGCATGTATTTGACGGCGATGGGGGAGCGGGTTCGCGTACGGCGCCGGTGAGACCGGCAGAGGGGTGTTTCATGTAGTCGACCCAGCTCTGATGAGCAATTGCTGCACAGACTTAGTGTCAAAGTTACGACTGTAGACCTTGGAGAGCTGCTCGGCGTACTAGTTGTTGCAATTCCGGTATCGAAGCCCTGGACTCGTTAATGAGACGGACGCGCAGGACGATGAGATTAACTTACAAAGAGAAAGGTGCCGATTGCGGCAAACAACGCGACCCCAAAAGTATAAGCGCTCCCCATGATTTAAATTGTTTCAAGTATCTCGAAAAGTTGGATTCCTCCGCGATGTGGAGTCGAGTTCAAGTTGTGAAGTGAGATGGTGAGAGGGCGCGCTTGCTCGTATAAGTGGCTAGCAGACATGTACTTTCATGGGAGCCCTATTGAGCATGCCAGGGCATAAAGGAAAGACAAATGACGAGCGCCTGTCATTAGCAACTCTTGAGCACCAGCTGTAGGGCAATGACATCGGACTACTGTCCGGGAGTGATACTACGGTCAGAAGCAAGCTAGACCCGGACAAACGCGGGGGTGGAGTAACTCGTGGCAGCGTGACAGGCAAGTGATCTACGTTCTTTGCTCTAAATTTAGCCCGCATTAGGCTATAGCGGTTCACTACCCGCAAATGAACGTGCCTTTCCGCGGGAATGCTACGATTTTGTTAATCTATTTCCTCAACTTACAAGAACTGACCATACAGCTTACTACGGTGATGATGGGCGCCCGTAGGATATGGCCTACAATTGTTTCGCCAGCAGGAAGTGGCCCTGTCGTGCCTCTCTTGGCTGGACCGGCGCGGGTTGGTAGCTCAAAGCAGGATAGGCGAGCCGTTTCAATCAGAAATTTTGCCGCCTTTCGTTGGATCGTCGGCTTCTTGAAGGCGCGCGTAGTAAAAACAAATGAAATGCAAGGCTGACGGCGCTTCGGCCAGCTAAAATCGCAACATGTCTGATCGGACGGCGGTTACAAGCGTTGTCCAAGACCATGGTAGCTACCGAATGACTGAAGAAGGACTGTGTGCGACTTGGCTTATTTTAGCCAGCATTCGCAAGGCGTCCAGCAATATTCGCAAAGTCTTGTAGACCAAGGGTGTAATCTGCTCGCACATTTCTGGGTACTGGGTTGATTTTATTTCAAAGCTTCTCTATTCTCGAGCTAAATGGACAGTCCAAGCCAGCTGGTCTGTTCTGTAACCAATGTTGAGGCCCTTGTAGTGTAAGCCACGCGTCTCACGGTGGGCGGCGTCATATGCTGCCAATCTAGTCAACACAAAAGACGCGTTTGAGGAAAACTTTAAATTCAATTTGTTTAATTTTGTGTCCAGTCAATATCTCAAGTCTCCTCTCATTTATCTTGGCCGATTTCCAGAGGAGGCAGCACCCCTGTGAACAGCATGTTGGTCCAGGCTGGGCTTTCCAACAGGTAAGCCATGGCTTTTTTTTTTCTTTTTTTTTTTTTTTTTTTTTTTTTTTGCAACTCTTTTCTCCTTAGAAAAGAACGGTTCAGCAAGGAAGAAAAATACCACTGGCTTGACTTGACTTGGCTTGACTCGACTTGACACATGTGCCCTGTTGGGTTCCGCGTGGCAAAAGCCAGCAAGCCAAGCCCACAAGGCAGCGAAACTGGGGCGGGCGGGCTGCCTCTGCCGGCGGCGCTGCCCTACCAAAAAAGGTGGCGAACTCTGAGGCGCCTCGGACAGGGCATACGCAATCATCCCTCTGACCACCTACAACCATTTTGATTCTAGCAACTTTGCCATGTGAAGCCTACGTAGGCCTTTTTTTTTTTTTTTTACCTGCCACGTTCCTTTTGAGTCTCGACTTGAGATAACCTTGCCGAGATTCTTCTTCCCTCCTCCCGTCCTCCTACATCTCACCACCATCGCGTGAGACAGAACCCTTCAGCAACCCCGCCGCCCACTCATCATACCACCCCCACAACCGAATCGACGAGCCAAAAAGGCCGGCCATCGACCATCGTCGGATCATCCCACGCAATGCCTGCCAACCATGTAATTCTCGCATCCGGCGCGGTGGTTGCCGTCTCGGCCGTCATCGCGACGGCCATCGCCATTTACGAGTCCCCCGAGCTGCGTCGCTACACCGATGACGTCCGCCGCCGCATCGCCATGGCCCTGCAGTCTCTCGGCGACGGCATCAACCCGCCCGACCGCGAGCCCATGTTTAACAGACCAGAAGATGCCGAGGGCTTCCTCGAGTCGAGGCGCGGCGCCGGTGCCGAGCCTGGTGTCGACGCTGACGAGGCCACTCGCCGCAGCCAGCGCGAGGAGCTGATGTACTGGAACTCGGTCAAGCTGCAAACGCAGCTGGAGCGGGAACTCACCAAGCATGCCGAAAAGGAAGACGGCTCTGCCACCCCTGCTGCCATCGAGGCCCGCCCCGCCGCTGCCAGGGGCACGTCGTTTGACGATTTTCTGAAGCCGGCAAACAGCGAGGACACCGGCGCTTACGTGGTCAGCGGCGCCCAGGCAAGCGACGGCGGCGGCCAGCTGCGACACCGTGGCGATGGCGCTCGCGGCTTCTCTGCCGCGGCCGTCTACTCGAATCCTTTCGGTGACGAGAACCACATTGACCCGGAGGAATTTGGCAACATGGGTATCGGCACCGGCCGGTCGGTGCACGAGAGCCACAGCGACATTTACAGCGCCACCACCCGCGAGGAAGATCGTCAGACGGCTACGACTGCCACTATGGAGGCTGAAACGCCGTCACTCATTGACTTTGGCACCGAGAGCCTACCACACCCTGCTGCCGTGCACAGAGAGCTCCATCAGCACGCCCTCCCTGCCAGCGAGGTCCCAGAAGAGGCTTATGCTTCGATCCAGGCCTGGGCGCGTGATTCGGGCTTTTACTCCCCTTTGCCCGTAACCCCCGCCGCGCCCGTCTCCGAGGCCGAAGTTCTCAGCGACGGCGAGCTGACCCCGACTGACTCTGTTTCCATAGTGGGCTCCAACGAGCACATTGCCAAGGACGAGGTTTCCTCCCGTGTCGGCGAAAGTGGCAACCCGTACGATGTCATGAGCGAGACGGACGGCATGCTGACTCCCGCCAGCTGGTCTGAAGTGGGCAGCCAAGTTAGCGACAGCGAGCACCCTCAGGCCCAGCACGCATAGAGGCCAGCTCAGTTCTCTCCTTGACAACTGTTAGGGTCGTTTTTCTCGGTGTTTTCTTGTTCAAGCCTCACGGCCGGCGTTTGTGGAAAGCATTGCGGCACCTCGCTACTGATTACGAGCTGGAACACTCAAATTCAATATACTATCGGTGACTATAACTATGCATCGCTTACATGACCGCATTCACCCTTTCGCTACAAATACAAACGTGACGCACGCCACAGGTTACATCTTCTTGCTCTTGAGGTACTCATAGTCGGGCATGTAGCTCTCCGTCAGCTTGACCATGGCATTGCCCACCTCGTTGCCGTACAGCTCGCGCCAGCCGCTGTACATGGCCTCGAGGTCCAGGAACCTGGCGCTCTTGGACTTGTCGATGCCCGTCGACTCCCAAATGCCCTGCACGTAGCTCTTGACCATCGGGACCAGGCCGTCGGTCGACTTGGCCTCCCAGCTCTGCAGCACCTGCGCCGGGTCCATGCCCAGCGTCGCCGCGAGCCTGTGCACCGTGTCGCCCTCGAGGACGTCGTCGGCGTCGACCACGATCGGCACCGCCTTGCGGCCCGGCGCGAGCGCCCCGTCGTCGTCGGACGCGGCCCCCAGCGCCGCGTACCAGTCGTACAGCTCCCGCGCGAGCGCCATCCCGTAGACGCGCTGGCGCGTCGTAATTGTCAGGTCGGGCGGGCTGCCGCCGCGCGTCTCGGTGCGCCACCACGAGTCCACCATCAGCGCCGGGTGCCGCACCAGGAACACGGGCACAAAGGACCGCAGGAACTCGTCTGTCAGCATCGTCGGGTTGGTGCGCGGCGGCGCCGACGAGGCGGGCGGCTCGTCGGAAAGGGTAAACTCGGCGGCGTACTCGCCGCCCTTGGTGGCCTCGAAGAGCGCCGACGGCTCCCACACCTGCGCGACGTGGCTCTTGAGGAACAAGGCGTTTCCCTAAAGACGAAGAAAGAATAAGGGCCGAATTAGAGGTGTAGACCACACTTGAGGGGGGGGGGGTTCTTGAAAACGCACGTTGCTGTGGGCCGTCTCGCGGGCAGCCTCCAGCTTGGCAAAGCCTTCGCGGAGCTGCCTGACAAACTCCTTGCGCTTCTCCGGCGGCGCCTCGGCGTCGGCCGAGTGGCTAAACTGCTCGAGTCCGTAGATCCAGGCATTGTGCAGGTGGTAGCCCGCCTCCTCCCAGCCCTGCTGCTCCGAGAGCAGCTTGACGAGGAGATTGGACAGCGTCCGGGGGCAGCTGAGGAAGATGACGTCGGACGGGCGAGACTTGGCCATGGTGATTGCGCGTACAAGCCAAGAGTGCTATGTGCCTTTGGTGTAATTCTTTTCAGCGGTCTTGTGCTGTTCGAGAGTCGCTCATGCAATGTGAAGAGACGTTGAAGGCATCGTGGCATAGGGCGCAACATGCGGGCTGCCCACTTGCCTATATAGTTGGCCTCTGTCAAACCCCTCCGTCGCTGCGGACTTGGGATTCACCGAGCGCGCGGAAGCTCACTGTGGTGATTTCCGTTTCCATCGCTAGCGGCTGGGGCGTCCCGCTCATGATTGAGGAGAAGGAGACGACAACTTGAGGGATCATCATGGCCAGCTGGGGCTCCCGGCATATGAATTGTCCGGTGTATGCGCCCGTGGTTGGGGAAAACAGGGCGCCGGCTTGCCCGACAGGCCGAGACGCGACGTCCCGAGCTCTCTGTCCAAGAGAATGTTGCGCGTGGCCTGCCCAGGTTTTTGTGGCTGCTCCATGTAATTATCAATTCGACTCCATCAACCCCAGTTTCGTCTCCACTCATCCATCTCCTTTCCCATGGAGCTATTGTTCTTCTGGGTTAGCGGTTAGTGTCGGTCATGTCGGATGACAACTGACCGTGCAAGCAGCAACTACCAGTAAGGCGGTGATGCTACTGAATAGTTAGTCTCGGACATGGGTGCATAATCTCGGTCCCTGAGCGTTGTCCGAAGGTAGACTACTACAATTGACCGGGCAGATTTGTCGCCACCTCTCCATCCGATCTTTCTACTACTTATACACATGGTCTCGTGAGTGGGGTTTTGGGTGACTGGCACGGCGCGACGGCCCGTCTCCCTTTCATCATCTTTGTTCGTACTGTCTGACGTCACTACTTCATCGGCCTTCCTCTTACGCTTGCAAAGTTTTCTCGTAACATGCTCTGATGTAGCATGCTTTCTGGACCAACTTGCTGCAGCCCTCTGAGACAATGTCGTTCACTCTGCGGCTTGTGCGCCGTTGTACAGTCGGATCAGGCTCCGATGTGGCGTTGCGCCTCGACTACCCCAGCAATGCCATTGAAGCCACAACGACAGGCCAGTGCTCTTCAGGGTGATGGGAGCTCCGCATCTCTCTTCTGCTGGTGTTGTCCCTTTCTGCGCCTGCTTGCTACAGGAGAGATTGAACTGCGCTCGTCATGTCTCGATCCGGCTTTGTGTTTCTTCTTGGCCGTTCACCAGATTGACTCTTGTAGCTGGCAGCCAATCATCATCCAACATGAGATGCAGAAAGTGTCATAATTAATTTGAGCATTATAGCCAGCAATTCACCAAATCGAGGTCTGTAGTATAGGGTTGGGGTTATTATCCCGCCACGAAAAAAAAAGAAAAAGTGCGACCGTCTACCATCGTAGTCAGACTGCCGCCGTGGAAGCCGCATATACATTGGCACGACCTTCACCTCTCTTTGCTTTGTCATGTGCAACTAGATAGAGATTCTCATTTTGAAGTGGGACACTTCTCTCCAACATGACCCGTCGAAGCACCCATTTTCCCTGCAACTTCTCAAAATCCATGGTCTCGTCAACGTACGCGGTGACGCTCGAAATGACGCCATCCTGCTCTAGCGAGTGGAAAGCCGTGACTTTGGCCTTCACGGAAGCCTTTGTCAAGTCCTCATTGCAGTCGACGATTGGGTTGCCGAGCTGATGGTGCGTGGCGGTGAACCCAGACAGCCCGCCGAAAATGGCGGCCCAAAGCTCATCGGGGAGGACATGCGAGGCGGGCATATGCTGTAAATGTCTGGAAAGATCGAATGTAATTTTCGCGCCGGGCTCAGTAATGGAGAGAAACAGTGTCTTGTTGAGAGTGTCCTGAGCTTTATGAAATATGAAGCACTGCTGCAGTGCCTCGTGCTGAGCAATGAGCTTGTCCATAATAACAGATGGAACCAATTGCGTTGCCCTTGAGAGTGTTTTGTATTTTCTTTCAAAGTGCTTGATTGGAATTCAAGCAGATGATTCGGGTTGCGGAAATATATTTGCCGTAAATTGGGCCGCGGCGCAAGGCATTTATAAGCACCTACTGCGCCCTGCAGTCTGAGTAAAACCCTTTGTCGCGCCTGCGCATCAACACTGCTAGCCTTGCCAATATTAGAACCCGGCGGCCAAGAACATGGGCCGTCGAGACACCAGTCGTTATCATTGGTCGTAGAAGACCAGCGCAGATGCCAAGGCCGACGCCGCGATTGATGAGGCCTGCCACAAAGACCACTGCTCTTTTGCAAAAGTCAGAGTCACGTTGGATAGCAGAAGCCTGCAGTACTGTCCATCTCTCGTATAGACACGATCGCATCTGCACCATGGGGCGGAATTCACCGAGTGACTAGCATCGCCTCTTTTTTTCGGCTTCCATTGGCGTGAGGCTAGTGGTCGTTCAAGGTACCGAAGCGCAAACGAACGGTGATCCGTTGCAGTTTCTGGCATCAATGTTGGGAAACGAGGGATTCTACAATGTCCAGGCAATAATTTGCGGTAGTGAAACACAGCAGACTTTCGCCATTTCGATTTGTAGGGGAAAAAAGAGCAAAAATATGAGTGTCGTTGTAGAAAGCGAAAGCGCAATTCCATCGCAGCTCGATGCAAAGCCGTTTCCCGTCCTAATCCAGGAGTGCCGCGAAAGCATTGTAAGACGGTACCAGTTGAACTCATTCGCAATTGCCATGGAGGAAACAGAGGCCGAAACTGTAAACGTGCAAAGCTCGAATAACAGCTATGTTACGAATGGCACTTACTACCATATTCGCTTCTGGAGTTGTAAGTCTGCTGTTTCAGCGCCAAAAGGACACACTGTCGTTGCTATCATTGCGTAGCTCTTCTGCCCGCTTGTTCAGCAGCAGCATCGAATTGGATTCCAGCAAGCTTGCCCTCCAGCAGCTCTTGGCACTGAGCCTTCTTCTGGTTCATATACTCATCGTCGAACTTCGTTGCACCCTTTGCACCCTCCGCCCCGTCCAACTGTTCCGACGCCATTGCCAAGTCCGCCAGTGTTGCAAAGCCACCCATCCAACACTTTACAGTGAGCTTGTCTAGTGGCGAATTCCCCAACTCGGGAAAAATCAAGTTCTCCAATAGGTCAAGGGCCTCGGGTCCCTTGTCATCATAGAGCTCGATGCCCGACGTTGTGAAGTGTAAAATGGAGGCAAAAGCAAACTGCTCGCTCCAAGCGTCGTACAGTCCAAAAGAGCCCGGACTTTCGCTGCCTCCGCGCAGTCGCACCCATGGCGCAACGTTGCCGGGATTTATTGAACCCATTTTGGCAACGCTGTCGAAATCGGCGAGTTTGATGTGGTCATGGCCGTCGAGGAGAATGTTGGCCGGTCGCAGGTCACCGTGTACGATGCCAAGAGACTCGAGCCACGCAATCGCTCCTGCAAGCTCTGTAGCCCATTGCTCGATTGTAGCCGTCGGCTCTGTACGCGCAACTGTAACGCGCCGCGGTTTTCGGGAATCACAGACCTGATTAGAATAGACGCGCTGCTCCAGACTAACGGCCATGAGCGGCATAAAGTTTATACCGGGCAGTCGCAGAAAGCTTTGCATGATGCTGGGCGGAGGGTCGCGCTGCTGAAACGCATCATAGCTATCGTTCTCGGTCTGGAAATTGAGGAACCGCTCATAAACACAATACTTTAGAGCTATGCCGTCGGCGACGCGTAGCACCCACCCGGTAGATCCCCCAGAAAGAAGGTCATACATCGTCAGGCACGTAGGTAGCTGTGGTCCTTGGTCTCGCATTGTGCGTGAACTTTGACATGAAGATGCGCTCGGGTATTGAAAGCCAGGGTTGTGCACGTTGGAGGGGTGTAGGCAGAGAATCGAGGAGGCTGGGGGGGGCACTCGAGGGGTACTGTATCGGGTTCTCGGGAGCTCATAGCCGGAGCCACGGGTCTGTACAGGCCTGGCTAAGAGATGGCATCGTCCAGCAGAATGGCGAGATACACATATCTGTCGACACTTCTAGGGCTACTTTCCCTCAGCCCAATATGCGGAGGAGAAACCCGGGCTGCCCAATCCATTAGGCACAGGTTTGCGCGTTGCCACCGTGCCTGCAGCGACAGCGACTATTAATCGGCTTGCATGTTCTTCGAAGTGATCCCGGATATGTAAATGCGCCCACAATATCTTTTGTCTCGATGTCTTTTATGTTTCATGGAGTGGGTTCGGCCAGTTTATGCGTCGAAACATGAGCCCTACAGAATTATCATGAATGTATATCCAGAACGTGGGACAACACGTTTAGCCACTTCAGTGTCGAACACTCTGTGCGCACATGCTTGGGCGAACGAGCTGGCTTGGCCGATGAATTTAACGCCTAACGCTCACTCGTCACACGCCCTGCTTGCGCGCCTGGCCTCCCTCGTCGATGACGCGCCGCGTTCTGTGTCGGCGTTTCCAATTCAGGAATGAGATTTGTGCCAAATCGACAAAACTTGCATTGAAACTGCGTTCAAGACTATTTGTGTCTACTATCATTCTCAAAGACGCACATGCGACCGTGGCAGAGACGTGAATATAATTCATTTGAAACAGTAGAAACCCCGGGTATTGGCTCAAACCAACCCAACGTAGATCAAGCCTCGACTTACCATAGAGAAGCAGATTGCTTTCTGCACTGGCGAGCTACCACAAGCATTCGCTATTCTGCGCTGTCGTCGTCTGTTTCAACGACTTTTCCGCCGCTCAAGCGACGAAGCCTTGGTCGGAGGTTGATGCTTCAGCATCAAAGTTACAATCAGGGCAGTGAGAGATGAGTCTCAGAAGAGATTTTGTTGGATGGACATTGTTGTCATTTTACAGTGATGCGACAAACGATTCAGCTTGAAAAGTTTAGGTAAGAAGCAGAAAACCTGACCAGTCGAAGAATCCGATTGCACCAGGAATGGGATTTATTGAGTGGGTCTGTCCGTCGGTACTTGAGATTGTGCGCACCACTCTAGTAAAGCCAAGTACCAGCCTGTCGGGAATGCAAGATTCCCGTTGTCGGTAACTACAGTACATAGTTACCTTGTTAAATGTGGCACCATGTGAAAGCTGTGCTTGCGCTTGCGCCACCCACGCTCCATCGAAGGAAGCTTGTATCGAGTGGCAACCCCGCAGAGACTTTTAAACCCAACCTGAAATAATGCATCCATCTCCCTGCAGAGTCCAGGTCCAGCCCCTGTCGATAACCAGTCTCCTTTTGCGGCGCTGAGAGCAGAGCAACGCTGCGTGCGGGGATGGACCCTACGCAGGTGCGGACTCAGCGATCCGTCAAGGTCGTGCCTGAGTCTGTTCGAGAACGCGAAGTCTTCAAGTAAGTCTGCTGCCTGCAGTCAAAGACCGACACATGTCTTTGAAGCGGTGTGTTGCGACGACATTCTCATGGTTGGCAGATATGAGCCTTTTCTGCAGGACAAGTATCCAAGGCATCGCGACGACCGACCGCCAGCCAGCGCCGAGCTGGCAACCTCGACCGACGTCGTCCTGACGGCTCTCGCTCAGCTCGGCCTCTACCAAACCGGAACTGAGCGCGCATTCATCTCCCTCTTCGACGCAAACTCGCAGTACATCATCGCCGAAGCTACCCAGTCGACACCCCTCATACCCGGCCTGCCGAGCGACGAATGTCCGTCGCCTCTATTGCTTAGCGGACGCGCGATCCCTCGGAGCCACGGCGTTTGCGAACACGCGCTCTACGCCCCGAACCCAGACCTTGACAATGCACAGAACCTGGCCGACTCTCCCGATGTGGCAGAGCTGCCGTTGATGATTGTACCTGACTTGACTACACACGAGTCCTTCTCCACGAAGCCATATTGCCGAACCGGTCCAAGCCCACAGTTTTATGCTGCTGTACCCATACGAACCAGCAGGGGAATCAACATCGGCACGTATTCTGTCCGGAGCTCGAGATCCGACATTAGTTGGGATGGCGCATCCTCAGACAGGCTGCGTCAGGTCTCCCGAGCCATCATGGACCATCTCGCTGCCAGTAGAGAGAAGCATGCCTACCGCCGAAGTGAGCGCGTCGCTAGAGGCTTGGGGTCCCTCATTGAAGGCAAGTCCACCTTGGTAGGCTGGGAAGACGGACCAAACATCGGCGCTTTTGCCGACAATCCCGGCTTGGAGGGAGGATTGGACGAGGCTCAACAGCGTCTCGAGCGCCAAGAGAGACCAGAAGAGGACCTGGCACAACCCCACAGCGAAATCAGCAGTGTGGCGCCTGCTGCAGATGCAGCTTGGGAATCGGCAAGTGCACAAGGCAGGGAACGCTCGACGGGCTTCGATACCTCGCTCTTTGATACACAAAGGTATAGCTCACAAGGCAGCAAGATCTTACCTGGCAACGGGGTTGCGGCCGAGCCGGCTATACATCTTCACGTACTTGAGCAGAACAGGAGAACACTTTTTTCGAAAGCATCCAACATACTTCGGGAATCTTTCGAGGTGGAGGGCTGCATCTTCTTTGACATCTCCGTTGGCTCGTACAGAAATCGTGAGACGAACAAGTCTCGTACGCCACAAAATAATGAACCCTCGGCGGGCCAATCCAACCTGACAAGCAGCAGTGATGAACAGCTCCCCACGACGCCCACGGACGACTTGAATGCTGACTGCGATATTATTGCCTACGCTACAACTCGTGGATCAAGCATCAATTCGGCCAAAGCCTCTTCAGACCAAGCACACATTTCGAAACAATTCCTCGCCAAGCTTTTGAGGCGGTACCCTAACGGAAAAGTATTCAACTTTGGGGCTGATGGAGAGCTGCACCCTAACGATACGTCGGCTTCATCAGACGATGGCGACTCTCTGGCGTCTTGCAAGAAGACCCGAACTTCCGAAGATGGGAACCTGGAGACAGCGCACAGCGCCAGCACAAGCAGCAGAGGCGCGGATCGGCCGCCTCGACTAGTCAGAGAAGGCATGGAGATTTCCGGCAGCTTCCCAGGGGCGCGTAGTGTCGCGTTTATGCCAATTTGGGACGCAAAACGGGAGCGGTGGTCCGCCGCTGGGTTCTTGTACACCTTCAAATCGGCTCGATCTTTTACAATTCAAGGAGAGCTGAGCCTTCTCAAGGCATTTGTCTTATCAATCTCGGCAGAAGTCTACGCTCAGGAAGCATTGGAGTCCGATAAGGCAAAATCGGATGCTTTGGGCTCACTGTCTCACGAGCTGCGTTCGCCACTACACGGCATAATCCTCAGCACTGAGCTTCTCAACGACACAAATCTCAGTGTGTTTCAAGGCAATGCGGCGCATACTATAGAAATATGCTGCCGCACGCTACTTGACACTATAGATCATCTTCTGGACTACGCGAACATCAACAGCTTTCTTGGGCAAAACATCAAGGACGCCAGGGCTTCTTCCCCCATGTCTAGGGCAATGACCAAAGAAGGGCAGTTTGGCAAGAAGAGACTGTACTCCAATGCTAGGCTGGACGGACTTGTTGAAGAAGTCATGGAAAGTGTATTTGCTGGCTTCAATTTTCAGTCCATGTCTATCAATCAACTATCACGGCGTAATACCTTCAACCTGCGGTCCAGCACCGATACTTTGGCCAACGCTTGGATGGACAAGGCGCATGCCATGGAGCAGATGTCTCCTGGCACCATTGAGGGCGGTGGCGGAGCTGACGAATATAATTTCCACATTGGGCCTGTTTTGGTTTATTTACGAGTTGATCCGACTTGCAAGTGGATGTTCTACCTCCCAGGTGGCGCGATCCGTCGAATTATTATGAACCTAGTGGGCAACGCCCTCAAGTTCACAACCAAGGGTGCCGTCTGGGTTGCTCTCAGTCAGCCAAGAGTCTCCGCAAAGCTACGGCCATCGGAGACACTTGTGAAACTGGTTGTCCAGGACACTGGCAAAGGCATCAGCGAGGATTTTGTCCGATATAAGCTGTATAAACCTTTTTCGAAGGAAGATGAGTTTGCCTCTGGAACTGGTCTGGGGTTGAGCATTGTCAAGAAGATTGTGGCGTCACTCCGCGGCCGTATTGACATGGAGAGCACCGTGGGCGTTGGGACCAAGTTTACCATCATCCTACCGCTAGAGCAGTCTGGCTCCAAAGTGCGACAGAGTGAGGAGGATCGGGCCTTTGCAGAACAAGAGCAGGAGCTGAGGGGACTGCGCGTTCAGATGATTGGCAGTATGTCCGGCGAGGATGAGCAGGGCCGTCGAATAGGCATCGTGGAGGAAATCTGCCGCAACACACTCCATCTAGACATCGTTGCCCGGGACAATGACGAAAAGCTTCAGCCCGATGTAGTGATTTGGTCTGAATCTGCGTTGCCAGAATCATGGAACGGGATAACGCGACATGGCAGGACTCCGAACGTGGTCATTTGCCAGGATGCACTCACAGCATATGGCCATTTCACGGCGTTTGAATCCTCGGGACACGGTGGCATATTTGAATTCGTTTCTCAACCGTATGTAAAGCCCAACTGCTATGCAGCGCGGTAATGCGAACTACACTGACAACCTCACCAGAATCGGGCCGCGCAAACTGGCTCAATCAATACAACGAGCTTTCCGACGATGGACCAGCATAGACACCGACTTGTCACCGCCGCAACGTCCGGCCGGGCTGCGCGGCTTGCACAACTCCAATAGCGGCTCCACGGGTGTCACCATTACTTCAGCAGAAGTGCCCACGGTGATTGCCCGGCAGGTATCATCGACGCCCTCAGCGTCTATGAGCGTCCCAGAGAATGAGACGTCAATCGCTTCAGCTGAGCTGCCAGTGCTCTCTCGCAAACTACCAAGCCCAATTACGGCGCAACTCAAAGGACCCGCGGGCGCCGACGTAATCCTGATCGTCGACGATAACCGTATTAATCGCGAGGTCTTGTCCGCATTTATTCATAAACTTGGAAGGAAATACGAAATGGCCGTAAATGGAAAAGAGGCACTGGATGCTTACAGACAACACCCAAATTACTTTGCCGTCATTTTGATGGACATTTCCATGCCTGTCATGAATGGCTTCGAGGCGACCCGGGAAATACGAAAGTTTGAGCACGAGAACCGCAGGCAGCCCACTTCCATCATTGCCTTGAGCGGTCTGGCATCTAACACGGCGCAGAGAGAAGCGCTGGAAAGCGGCGTCAATCTCTTTCTTAGCAAACCTGTGCGGTTCCATGCCCTCAGCGAGGCGTTTGCGTCGATTCCCGGCTGAGGGCCCGGTCCAGAGACTTGCGCACGCGCAGGAGCCGCAAGTTTTGGCATCATTTATTCCGGAGACGGGATCTCGATCACAGCAAATGAGTAACAATTATAGTTGCAGTGCGGTCTGGACGACGCTGTTTCGCGCTCTGGACCGTGTCGCCTGCAGGCCAGGAAGGATCGCACACTTGTGACGAGCCATGAGCATGTTCAACAGGACTGAGCAGCATAGGGAGCATCAGAGAGCCCTTGCCGCTTCGCCGCGTGTCTGACTGCCAGTTTTAGTTGGCAAAGCCTATCCCCGGCCAATCCGGCACGAGCTCAAAGACGGGATCTGGCGGCGGGATTGTGCCCGCAGCGCCAACCATTGGGAGGCGCTCGAAACATACGAACAAGAGCGTTGTCGTGCCTGCAGTGGGAGGCATACATATACACGAAATGGGGCGTAATTGCATTTGCAAGCTTCAAAATTGGGATGCGCTCGAATATACGAATGCGTAGCGCAATTGTACCTGCTGCGCTTGTAGCAGGTAACTTGGCATTTAGAGGACTGTTAGGTCCAACGCCACAATCTGGCAATAATGACACGGTACCAGCAAAGCCTGGATACATATGGTAGCAAACAATATATACGATACCCTGCTGCGCCAGCATGCCCTGTTCCTCTAGCCTCTTTGATGCCGCCTACCCAGGGCAATGCAGTCGCGACTTTCTTTGTAGCGAGATTCACAAAAGAAAATTATGAAACATGTCCGAGTCAAGATCAAGACAATTTCAAGCTGGGCTCATTAAGGATCACAAGAAATGGCGACCATACTTTCCGATTCGTGATGCTGCTACTTCTCAGCGCTTGCACATTCATGGACGTGACCAAAGTAAAAAGTCATGAAAATCTCGGCCGTCAAATTTTTGCCACGTAGAACTTGTCTCTTTTGTCGGTAAAAGCCGAGAAAAGAAATTTGACAGAACACGGGCTGTGTGTGTGCTACATGTATATAAATAAGGCTGTTTTGAATCAAAAAGTGAAAAAAAAGAGACGTATTAATACTGCTGCTTGATCTCTTCTTCTTTTGGTCCGTCTCTCTCTCCGTCTTCCATTTTGTCTCCTCGTCTCTGTCTGTGTTCTCTTTGCAAACAAAAAAAAAGATTCAGGACGGAAATGGGTGCTGGTGCAGCTCTCACAGCCAAAAAAAAATAAGAAAACAAAAACGACAAACATGACGGCGGAAAACATCTCATACCGGGCCCAACAAATGACATGAAGTCAAACAAACCAAACGGCAATGGGAAAAGGCACGAGCTCCCAGACTTTCAATGCGCAGAAAAACTCCCCAACCGAACCGGCTCCCTTTCCATACCATTTGACAAAATGAAATGACGCGAAAGGATTCCAGAAAAAAAAAAGACCAACTCCTCTGCCTCTCCACAAAAGTTTCCAGGGGTGTCAGATTTCATGTACACAGCCCAGACACGATCAGGCGTCCTCGAAGATGATGTGACTATTCTCAATGACAAACTGCACCGCAATGTTCTTGGCGTGCATGTCCGTCATCTCCCTCTCAATGCTTAGGTCGCGCATGATAGTGGGTGCAAAGACGACAGCCAAGTTCTTGGGCGACATGAGGTTCTCGGGCTCGCGTTGGGCAACGCGTTGCAGATGGAACATGAGAAACTCGAGGCAGTCGCGGTGGCTTTGGGGCATCGAGTCGAACGTCTTACGTAGCTGCACGCAGCGCTCCTCTTCCTCGGGGATGGCTGTATAAAATTAGTACATTTTCATTATGACATTTAACGATAAGCATCGACATACCATTCGACTCCAATACTCGGTCATAGACATCAAACGTCAACAACGGCATCGGCAGCTTGCGGAAATATTGCTTCAGCACGCTCGTCACGGCCGTGATATCCAGATCAGGGTCGGAAATGTCAAAGCTCTCGCTCTTTTCGAAGCCTTCCTTGATCTGGTTGACCTGAGAGTTGCCACCCGTCTTGCGGTAGATGCCCTCTTGGTCCATGCCGCGTAGTTCGACCTCTTCAATGCAGCGAGTTACGACGCTGGGTATTTGTCGACGCTCATGCTCCACACGCTCAGTGAGCTCGGATCCAAACAGTGTTGTGGGAGGCTCCGCGGCGAGCGGTGTCGAGAACGTGTTGGCAGACACAGACTTGGGCATGGCAGTCTTCTTACCAAAGAAGCCAAAGCCCTGTTGTCTGTTGGCGGCGTTGGGACCACCGGGCGTAGTGCCGGGCGTAGAAGTCATATCAGCCTGCGTGACTGTCATGTTGTATGGCAGACCAATGTTATCAGCAGTCAAGCTACCAGGTTGTCCACCCAGTTGACCTCGCTCGCGTTCGTTTTGTTGAAAGGCAACAACAGCACGGTTGACACCCTTGGCGACGTTCTGAGCCATAGTCTTGGAGCCCTTTTTCCAGTTAAATTTCTTCACCTGGCCCTTGCGCACTTGTACCACTGTAGGACCATGCTCAACGATGTGCTCCTCGTCAGTAGGCACAAGGGTAGCACCGGTTGTCATGCTGGCGGTATCGAGGTTGGCGTTGGAGCCGGCAGCACCGCGCTGGCCGTAGATGCCGAGACCGTTGGACGGCGATCGCAGGTCGCCTACTTGCGACTTGAAGCGTTCTTGAATCTGGTGCGTCATCTCGTTGTTCATGTCGGCGAGCTGGGCATTCTTGGAGGAAAGCTGCTCAAATTCCATGAGGGCCCGGTCGCGGTCGGCCGTGGCCTGACTCTTTTCTTCCACAAGCTTGTCGCGCTCCTCGTGCAGCTCGGCAATCTCGGACGACATGGCCCCTTTGACTCGCTCCAGCTTCTTGACAAAGTCCTTGATGGCCGAGTCTTCGAGCTCATGGACATCAATCGGAGCCTTGGTCTCCTTGGCCTTTTCTACGTACCCTGCGAGAACCTCGAGTTGGCGGATCATAATCTCTGCCTGGGTATCCAGAACAGAAACTGTCTTGCGCTTCTCGACAAGCTTCTTGTCGAGGGTCTGCAGGTCTTTTTCGGTATTGAACTGTCGCTCGAGCTCGGCGACGCGCTGCTCCGAGTTTCGAAGCTGACGTTTGAGCAAGGCCGAGTCTCCGCCCCCGTTAAATGCAATAGGGCTGCTGATTTCGTGGCTGGGGTGCTCTTCCTGGTGCTGGGTTCTCGACCAGCGGGGAGAAACGGTCGATCGCGTCGTCTCGCTTATGCTTCGCGTATGGCTTTGCCTCGGGTTGTGGCTGGACTCGATGCTGCCTGTACGACCATGTCGGACCGCGTTAGAAACCCGACGCAAGAGCGAGGATGAACCTTCGTCGGTCCCAAGGATTCTAGCCATGTCCTCGTCCAGGGTGAAGTCGGCACCGCTGCTCCATCTGGGTAGTTTCGGTGAGACTTTGGGTGACTGACCATCATCTTTGGCGCCCACAGAGCTTCTTGAGCCCGGGGGTGCGGGTGCAGTACGCGGCTGCATATAGCTCTCATTAGGGGTAGACTTATCCGTTGCGTTTGCCGCAGGGCCAACTGTAGTGCTTGTTAGTGGTATGTGCAGACTGATGGCGACTCACGAGAGCTCACATGTTCGGTTGGCAGACGCAGGCAGCTCCTTGCGGGCAATGCTTATGCCAGGAGCCGACTTTGAAGTCTTGGAGTTGAGCTCCTGGGTCGGCGTAGTTGCCTCGTCATCAGGCAATCGGGCATCCTGGGAGGCGCGAGGTCGTGATGCGGCGTTGACTTGCTTGAGATCGGTAGACTGGGAGCTGTTTGTTCTAGATGTCTGCAGACGCTTGCTGCGAGGCGCTTCGGGTATTCTAGCATCGTCGGTATCTGGTGATGTCTTCGAAGACTTGTTCCTCTCCTTGTCGGTCTTGGACAGTTTACGCGACGGAGCCATGGCCTGCAAGATGTGATCTGCCGACTGCTGACGGCCTTTTTCCTGGAAGGCAATGTGGGGGGAGGCGGCAAGTTCGGTGCGTCTCTCAGTAGTAGTCTTGCTGTTCCTGGGGGCATCCGTGTTGGCCTCTGGGGAGGCCTTGGCGGAGCCGTTGGGCGTGGGATCCAGAGCGACAGAAATGTAAAAGCCATCGGACGAGTCATTCTGATTGGCTCCGTATCCGCTGGGGAGGATGGCAGAGTTTCTATTCTTTCTGTAGGTGCTGGAAGGTAGAGTCAGAGTATCCTTGTTGGCGGCGTTGCCATTGTCTGTCGAGGGCCGTTCCGGCGACCTGGCGGGAATAGGAGCGATTCTCGAGTTGTTGTTGATGCGAGGAGCGGCAGTCTGGGGTCGCGGGGAAGTACTTCCGGCGTCAGAGTCGACATCTCCTTGGTCAATGGGGGCAATCTCGGGAGGCAGGGCAGGCAGGGACTTTTCCGTCATCATTGGGGAACCGTCCTCTTTGTCCCTTGCTTTTGAGGCGGCAGCAGCTTTGGAGCGTTTTCGACGACGGGCCATGATTGTTTCATGGCATCCCATGCAGAAGATGCCTTGTGATGTACGTGCATAGCGCAGATTTTCGATCTTGCGTTTGCAGTTTCGACAACGGAAGCATGTGGAGCAAAAGGCCTGATCTCCCGTCAAAATGGCGAGATCTTCGATTTTGTTGTTGCACGCGTTGCAAGTATATGTACAATTATTGCATATGAGAGAGCCGTCGCCGAGGAGAAGGAGGTTGGCGTCGGAGTCGAGGAGGGTGCCGCAGGTGTGGCAGCGGAAGCAGTCAAGGTGCCATCGTTGGCCAGCTGGAGGTTTTGGCGTCAGCATAGGGTAGATTGTGCCTCGCGCGATGCAGTGTGCGCAGCAACGAGTCAAGCTTGGGTAGAGACGTACCTAATTCGAAAGCTTTGCCTTCCTCGAGAATCTATCGTAGAGAGGATCGTGGTTAGCTTGGCTAGTCGATTGACGTGGCGGTTCGCGGCGAGGTAGGTATACACACCTCTCCGCATCCCTTGCAGGGGAAGATGTCGTCAGTATCGAGGGAGCCGTCGAGATATTCGTCAACGACGGCAGTCATGGTTGCGAATCAGAGCCGGCAGCCGAGCGGACAAGGCTAATAAATGCCAATGTCGGGTGATGGCAGCGCAGCTTAGGTGGCAAGCGACAACGGGAGCGCTCAGGGGCGGGGCGCGCAGGCGGAGCCGGCGGGAGGCAAAAATTAGAGTCTAGATGGTTCGAGCGTAGAGAGCAGGCTGCATGAGAGGAGGATGCGAGGAAGGATTGACGCGTTGTGTATGTGTGGTTGGTGATTTGGAGGGGATCGAATCGGCAAACGCAGCGAGAAGGGGACGCAGGCGGCGCGCGCCAACGAGAGCGACTTGCGTTGCTGGTGGTTGCAGCGGTGTGCAGAGACTAGACGCAGGCGCAGAAGAGGGAAATAAAAACAAGAGATATCGAGGATAAGCGACTCGCGACAGGTGAGCCACGAGTACACGTTTGCGTGGATGTGCGTGGAATGGATTTGCACGGTCGACCGAAGGTCTGTGAGTGAGGGAAAGGCGGCGGCGCAGGCGAGGCGTTGCGTGGGACGATGCCAGGGGGGCGG
>JAPFRW010000430.1:0-22553 GCA_030778065.1 Akanthomyces uredinophilus
GGGGGGGAGGGGGGCAAGGATAGATTATATCCCAGTCATCAATTCTAGGCAGCCATTTAGCAAGGCGAGCACCGTTTCATGGGGCTGACGCCCACCCTCCAACTCCCACTCGCACTCCCTTGGTTCTTTCGTCTCCTTCTGCCGGTCGGTACTTGTAGAGGGGGCGAGGGGGCGTGTTTTGCCTTGTGCGCACAGAGCTGAGGGATGGGTTCTTGTTTTATTACGCCGAGATGGAATGTCTGGCAAGAGTCAGGCCATCAGGATAGTCGCATAGCAAAGGATAGGGAGCCAGCGTTGCACTGCCGACGGGATCGACAACGTGGCGGACTGAAAAATAAAATAAAATAAAATCATCTTTATTGGGGAAGGAGAATGATATGCACGGACAAGAAGCAGGTTCAATTTGAGACAGAATTGACGACAGCATGTGGACGACGGGATGACGGGCTGTGCGGTTGGACGACACATGGCAGGAGAAGCTGACGATGCACTGTAGTAGCCTAGTTGCCTACGTGCCTACCACGCCTACTTACGAATAGGTACTTACCGGTAGGCGCACAAGAAGGGTCTAGGTTGCCCGCTGCGAAGCTCCCCGAGCTGGCAGCCCTGCTCGTTCATAGGGGCATGCATTAGCGCAAAGGTGCGCTGAAGCACGTAACACGCAACAGATGCAGTTGTGTTGCAACACCCACTGTGCTGCGTGCCTACGAAGTAGAAGCTACCTATGTACCTATTGCACCAACTTACGTGATTGCCATTATTGGCTAGGTAGATACCTAGGCATGCTAGGTAGATATCCGGTGCTGCACTCCCCCACGTTTCCTCCTTATCATGTCTAATTATATCGCATTAAACTACCGAGACGAGATACCACGAGTTTTGCTTTACTTAGTACTTGCTCTCGAGTAACTTGTGCGGGTGGCACCTTGACGACTTGACTTGGGCATTGGCACTTGCGGGACAAGGTCGCACGCCGGTCCAGTGGACTCTTCCTCCCATGATTGGGAGGAGCTCCCCAACCAGCACAAGACGTCTCGTGACTTGGGGAGTTCGCCAAAAAATAATGCGAGCAAGACACACAGGGGGAGAGAGGGACGGAGCCGGCGGAATGACCTACCTTGCACTTGCCATGATCGACCCTTTTGGTTGGGTAGTCCTCTGCTTCTTTTCTAGGGCTCCCCCATCCATCTCTCGCGCTGTCCCGCTTTGGGCGCTCCGGCCGTTTGTGGTTGCAGTCTTGTCTTGGGACATGGCGAGAAATCCGCTTGCGATGCAACCGACCGCAGTTGATATGAGACGCTACGGGCGAGACTTGCAGCATCTGCTGGCACATGAGAGGCGGTAGGGGGATCTTTGCAGAACGAGGCGAAAGGGCAGCAAGGCAGCTAACGTTAGTTCCGGCAGACTCAGTCCGCCTTTTAAACGAGATCTGCTCAATTTGAGTGGCAAAAGAAAAGGACACGACAAGGGCGGAGCTCTTCACAAGACGGCGACTGTATCCGTACCGGTAGCTGACTTGGCTGATGGCGCACCAGATTGTCTCTGTGACAAGTCTAGAGCCTGCATGTTGAGCTACAGCCTGCAGCCGAGTGACTGAGTGTCGCTCATCAGGGTTCTCATTTTAGGAGCTTGGGCCTCTACTCTTTTGCTGTCGTCCGGGTCGTTTTGGCTTTTTATATTAGCAGACACATACTTACTCGACGTCTGCCGTTGTCGCTTGAAGTGGCTTGCATTGCGCACACCCCTTTAAACGCTTGCGTTGAGTGCATAGTCATCTTGACCGTGGCAAGAAGGTCTAGTTACGAGCCGACGAAATCAAGGTCATCCATCGCTCGAGGCTGTCCCCGGCTGAAGCGGCTGCCCTTCTTGGATCATCGGGCTCCTCGGGGTGCATCTCTAGCCCTATCGGCGGCGCGTCTGAGGCTGGGTCGCTCACCAGGCGGCCAAGGAAGGAAGGAGATGATCAGGTGGCGACATCACTGTCGATTCACGACTATCCAAATCGAGGCACGCTCTTCTCCTGGCGCGCCGGACCCTGCGGACGCCCCTTTGTCCATCCCGCAGCGTGAGGCAACTTGCGCAGGCACTGAGGGCCCGGCCGAACTGGGCTGAGTAAGAAGTCCTCGGCCGAAAACGACAAGGTCAAGCGAACATGCAGCCACGACCTGGGGGGTTTCATTACGGCATGCTGAGCAGTATCATGGTATGTATGCCGTATGCTGATTGATACGGGATCGGTCAGCTGCAGTTGCGCGAGCTATGTCAAAACGACAACTTGTCACGCTTGTCTAATGCACGTTGTTCCGTCGCCCCATAGCCACGTTGTAATTTCCGCAGCGGCTCGGACGTGCGAGAGAAGAAAAGAAAAAGAAAGCAAAAAAAAAAAGAAAAGAATTAATGCCATGTGGTACTTGCACAGTGCATTAATCTGCATAATTGGGATGGCATGTTTTGGGTTACAACGTGCTTGTCAGGCGAGGCTCCCTCTGCCCAGTCATTGGCGCAGCCCAGCTGGACCGCCTCGCGTCCGACCCAAGTGTCACAGGTGTGTGCCCGTGGTGGCACAAAAGCCCCCAAGTAAGTAATTAAAATCAAAAGCAAGCAAACAAGCAGGGCGAGGCGAGGCGAGACGAGGCTGCGCACATGGTCGAGTGGGAACATGCTTGTTGTGCTGTGGCGTGTCTAGCACAGATGGAGAAGCAATTTATTACGGAGTAACTCACACACGAGAGGAATCCTGCGCTGCGCGGTACGTACCGGTACTGTACCAGTATGAACTGGTGCTGCCCGCTTGCGAGTGCCGCCGCCAATTTCATGATGCCAGACCGGGGCAACCATACTTTTGTCCACCCCCCGAGCAACATGATTGGCCGACGAATAATATTTGTTACTGCTACGACTGAATACTTAGCAGAGAAGCCTTGTAGGCCGAAAAAAAAAGAAGAAAAAAAGAGAAAAAAAAAAGAGAGGAAAAAAACCAATCTCAGCAGGCTCGGTAGTGCCAGACAGCCTCTCCTCAATTTATTGCCCTTTTGGGCGGTGGGCACAAGAGAACCAGTTGTCGCTTGACTTGATTACCCCAGGCTCAGCCAATCTCTGGCCCCCCCCCCAAAACAGCGAAATAAGATGTGGGGGAACAAGGGGGCGGTGGCACCTTTTACTTATCTGGCATCGCTGCTGTGCTGATTGAAACCTTTCAGTTGCAAAGCAAAACCAAAGAGCCCGAAGTAAGTAGGGAGGGTTGAGACGTCGGGGGGGACTTCAGCTCGGCGGTGGCGGGCTGCCCGGTCCAGGAACCTACGGCCGCCAAAAAAAAGGCATCTTGGAGCTAGCGATGGCTGGGCAAAATCCAGATTAGCCTCATGAGCGGCGCCATCTCGCAAAGGGTCCGAACGGACCACCGGCGGCGCTGACAAGAGCTGGCGATGGCGCGCGCCGCCCAGCCGGGACGGCAGACCAGCGAGCGCATGGATTGATTACAGGTGGGCGGCCCTGTATGCTTATTAGCGGGCTGATGTGTGCTTGTTTTTTTTCTTCTTTTTTTTTTCTCTCGCTGAGACACTGCGACGCTGTATCATCATCTTTCTTATTATCTTGAGTTGTAAAATTCATTTCTCGTTTCTGTTCTTACGAGTAATGCTCGAAACATTGCTAGTTTGATGGAGGAATCAAGGGCACGCCTTTGAATCAAGACACGCCCCCCAACCCATGAAGCGCACGTACCGGAATGCAATTGCTGCCCCCAAAGTGCAAGCAATAAGAAACTCAATAGAAGTACTTCGCTCAGCTAAGGCGCCATATGCCGACAGGCAGAGAAAAAATAAAAATAAAAATGGCCCAGCCAGGGCTGACGGTGGAGCCCACCGCTGTTACCAGTAGTTATGCTCCAGTGCATGGGCTGGGCCCTTTTAGCAGCCTTTTCTGGCATCGCCTGCTTTTTCTGGCGGTTTTGCAGGTCGAGGCTCTCAAGCCCCCCCCTCTCTCTCTCTCTTTCCCTCTCTCTCTCTCTCTTCTCTCACCCACCCTGGTCGCGAATGTCTGCGCCAATCCGAGCGAGGCCGGCAGAGCCCCAGACCATCATGCTCCTGCAGCTTCTGGGAGAGGGGAGCAAGCTACTCAGTAAGTAGTTTGCTGGGACGCATCTCTCGGCTTTCCATGACTCCTGAGTCGGACATTGGCGTCATTGTCCCAATGCAAACTTTGCAGTAGACACGGCATGCTACGCTCAGTAGCCCATGCCAGCAGATACTGGACGACTGCCTGCCTGTGTGTGTGTGTGTGTGTGTGTGTGTGTGTGTGTGTGTCTGTGATGCCGCTTGACAGTTGACAGGCAACAGTACGCCGAGTTCTGTGTGGTACCGATGAGGAGAATGAGCTGGCCGTGCGCAAATGACGAATTTGTGTGCGACGACGGTAAGCCCAGAAGAGGCATTTCACTGTCCACCCGGCCTCGAGTCAAACCCATCCTCCCCCTACCAGTAGTTGGTAAATCATTTCCCTCTCCAGTGTGGCCAGGTCTCCATTCCCGACCGGTTGGTTGCTGAATGACAAGAAAAGTCTCACGCCCGGGTTTCGCAGCCTGGTTGCTTCATACCGCCCAGCTGGTAATCAGGCCGCATGCACGCTTTGGTAAGGACTTACGTGCTGGGAGGCGCGCCATCTCTCTCTCTTCCCCAGCCAGGGCTATCCGGCCGCCCCCCGTTTCTCCGCTCGGTTTCCCACCAGCTAACAAAAGGTCCTTTTGCGTTTGGCTCGTTCGCTCTCCCTATGCTGGCGGCGCCGAGACGTGCCCACTGCGCTGGGGCTGGCTGGGCACTTGGGCCGGGGCTGGCTGGGGCACTGGCTCAGAGAGATATGCTGAGCTGCATTTGTCTCGTCGACATGGCCCGTGTCTCGCTCGCCTCAGTTTCGCTCTAGGGGCGTCGCTCTATCCGCCGTATTGAATGAACTGGTGGCCGTGCCAGCCCACGCGATGCTCTTCACGCCCAGTGCTGTATTCTTACCGGTAGGCTCACTGCCTCGTTTGTATGGCAGCTCCCCGGCCTGATTGCCATTGAACGAGGTCAACATTGTGCCATGACTTGCAGCATGACTTGTAATTGAGCCTCTTGCTCCGTTGTAAGCGAGGTGGACGAAGACACTCCCTCCCGCACTGTACGGAGTCTGGAGTACGGGCCTGTCTTTTGGGCAGCACTCGCCTGAGGTACCTTGGTACCTTACTGGTACTGGTAAAAGTACAGCGGCGTGAGCGGCTGGCGCTGCACTCCGATTACAGAATTACGGCGTGCATCTTCCCTAAGCTCATTAGCTGGCCGCTAACTAACTCGCCTGGCCTCTCCAAGTCCCACCCCAGCTTCCATTCAAGCTTCCCGCACGCCTGCTGAACGACTCTCCAATGCACACCCCCGGACACCCCCGGACACCCCCAACTGAGGTGACCCCCCCATTCCCAGCGAATCCAAAATCCTTCCACCTCTCGCAGGCGGCGCTTCCTATTGTGCACATCCCACGACCTCACTCTCTTTCTTCCCTCTCGCCCCCAACTGCACAGCGCTTGCTGCGACGGATCGCTCGATTTCGATTTCCCTTGGTCGCTGCATCTCGACGTTTTTTTTTTTCGATCTTGCTACATTATAACACAACAGGACCATTCGCCCGATACCTACAGACAGCTCCCGTACCTCCGTCTCCCCGTCGCGAAACCCAAACCCGCCCGGCCAGTACTCCAACGCCGTTTGAACCTGCCGATTCTCGACTCGAAGCTTCAATTCTTGACTCGTCACGGTACTTGCGGAACTTGCCCACCCAAGACGACTCCGTTGTAGCGTACAGCGCAATCCATCGTCAACAGTCTTTATGCTCGCCTAACACTGCCGATCTTGTACCACGAAAGGATGCTCCTGGTAGTCTCCCGCATCAACCTCGCGAGACGATGAACACCGTGACCGCCGGTCCACGCAGCTTCTCGCCGCCGCTCAAGGCCCGCTACGCTGACGTTCCTGGCGGCGGCGACTGGCCCTCTTACAAACACCACTCCGATTACCGCTCTAGCTATCACAACGGCTTCAACGGCCCAGAACACATCGAGATGGGGCCTCTCAGAAAGTCGGCCGGCAAAACGCCTGCCTACAATTGCACCGACGATTCTTCGCGGCGTCTTGACATGTCTAAAATGTTCGAAGATGTCCCAATGAGCCACAAATCCTTCCTCGATCCTGAATACGAGGCCGAAATGCTCAGACACAAGCGCGACGTCTTGCAATCCGTCGTTGACTCGCATGGTACCTGATCATGACCCCAACATGTCTCCAAAATTTCTAACCCGTCTTTCAGATATTTCCGGCGGTGTTCCTGTCCTTTCAAACTTGGACGAGTGTCGCATGTTGCAATACATGTGCGAGTGTCTTGAAGCAGCTTGCATGCTCAAAGGTCCGCGCAACTTTCTTCCCTCACTTTACGACTTGTCTAATCCTGCGCAGGTATCGATGCCAATCAGCAGCTCAGAGCATCTTCCGCCAGTGCTCCCGCCAGCTTTAGACCCTGGCTATCCCGCAATCTTACAAAACAGGACCCCGTCTTTGCCAGCATAATTGCTGGAGCAAAGAGTCTGCTCGATCTCCCCCGCACCCTCAAATGTCCCGTTCGCGGCTGTCGCCACTATGTATACGGCTTTACCACGAAAGAGGAGCTGCAGTCGCACGCCCGCACTCACCTGGTTGCTGGCGAGGAGCGACTCCAGGATCTCGACGAAATCAATGCCCGCCGCACCAAGCAGTACCCCAGGAGACCTGAGATGGACCCTGTGCAGCAGCCTCGCACTCCGCCGGAACAGCGTGAGCCCGTCGAGAGAGACTACGCTCGTGGCGATGCCATGGACCACGATGGCGCCCAGTCTCATCATGCCCTCATGCGCCCCAAGTCGCCGACTCTTACCGGCACCACCCTCTCGCCCAATCCCGACGGGACTGCCTACGGCGAGGTCACACACCACCAATACTTCCCCCCTTCAGAACCTCACTTCTCCCCCCGGATGCGTCCATCAGAACCAGAATCCCGTCGTGATTCTATGCACTTTGAGTCCCGTCGCGAATCTATGCAGCACGACGTCCTGCCTCCCATCAGACAGCTTGATCTGCCCTCTGACCAGGGCTCTCAGCACCACAGCTACATGTCGGCGCCGCCGTCGCAAGCGCCGACCCAATCTAGCCATCTACCTCGTCTCGAGACCCTAAATGGCTCATCTCTCCGCTCTGAGGCTCCGTCATCTCCTCGCCTTCGCATCCCTGCGCTGGAACGCGGCTTATCCGATCGCGCCTACTCTGAGCGTGGCAATTCGGACGCTCATACCCTCTTCAGTGGCCAAGACTCGCTACCCCCATTCTCCGCCCTGGATCCCAACGCTACTTCGGTTACTGCTCGCCTCGAGCCTATTCGCGAAGCAGACAGGGCCTTCACGCAGGAAGCCACCAGAGAGACCGCGCGGATCAAGCGAGAGCCCAAGCAGCAGGTCGAGGAGGCTTGTCTTCGCTGTGCCGGTCAAGAGGCCGGCTCCTGCAAGTGCATCGTTCCACTGCGAGACGACGATTCTCATTGGTATCGCGTCGACACGTACCGCGGTACTATTGCCTCTGTTGCAAAGAGCCTGGTGCCCGGATCCCCCATTGGTGAGCGGCCTGCTAGACACGGCAGCCTTCTCTCCGGCCCTATTCGACAATCTGCCGCGCGCAAGCTTCGCCGTGATGTTGATGACTATCTTCGCTCCATTCTGCGATTCCCAGACAATATTCGTGTTGGAATTCGTGATACCACTGACTTCAACGACTCCTTCTGGCGTATGGGCGACCTGAGCCATGAAAAGAACATAATTGAGCAGATTGTGGCCACGAATGCTTGGAACATCTTTACGCCACCTCCAGCTATCCTCTGCACTCTACTATATAGCAATCTCAAAGCACAACAACCCTATAACATTATTCACCTCGTCGGCACCAGCGGCAAATTCTCCACCAGCCGACGAGATGAAGAACTCACCAATCCTGCTCTCTACCACGCCAAGCACCTCCTTCGAGAGATTACCTTTTACGGCCTCTCCGGTAACAACCCCTTCATTGGGGCACCCTTTGCAGAGAGACGTGGACCACCGTTCCCAGATGACGCTGTGCGAGACGACCAAGCAGAGGTTGTCGAGACTTGTATGGCGACCTTCCTTCGCGCATTTGAGACCAGCTGCAGAGATGGCACCGAAAAGACACCGAAACAATGGATTGCCTTGTTCTCATCCCTCATCATCTTTAACCTGTCTGGTGTAATTCTCGGTGGAGCAGCCAAGGCCTCCCTCGAGAACCCTGTCAACGCGGACGATCACGCTTTTGCTCTCGGTTTCTGGGACACTATTCGCAGCACGTTCGACGTCTTGCTCGATCTCTTCTTTGATCTTGGCCCCATGCTCTTCGACAGAGTGTCTCAGGATTGGGAAGAAGACGACATCATTGCATATGATATGATGGCCAAGGCGCTTCTGTACGGCGACTGGAAGAGCAAGGGCATCGCGAATTCGGAAGAATTCCTGTTGGCTCTCTCAGCTTTTACTTTCGAAGAGTCTCTCGAATCTACGAAGCGAGTTACCAAGACGTTGAGCATGACTCGAGACGAGAGAGGAGGCTCCAACAGGTCGGAGTCTTCGCGAAGAACATCGCGTTATGGCGAGTCTGTATCGAGAGCATACACCGATCTCAGTGAGGACCGCCCTAGACCCACGATCAACACGGGATTCTCTCGCTTGCAGGCAGACTCTTCCTATAGAAGCGGTAGCAGCAACGGCGGTGCCCCCGAATTTAAGTCGCGTGTGTTTTCAAGGGACCACAGTGCGATATCAGCTCGCAGTGAATACGCCCACTCCGAGGCTGGCTCGTCTAGGGTCTACGAATACCTCCGCAACGACAGTGGCCCGTTGCGAAAGAGCGATCATACGTGGAACTCTATTCAGCACTCTGCCCCCTCTCGCCGTTCATCACCGGGACCGACGGAACACGACTCGCTGTCACCTACTGGCGTTGTATCCCCTGATGGAAGGTCGCCAATGTCCATGGCTAATCTGATTGGTAAGACTGGCCCGCCCCATGTTTCCGGCAGGCCGCTCAGCCCACGAAGTGAGATGAGCAGAAGTGAGATGGGGTATGGATACTCGGGGCACCACGATGGCCGCACCGCCTCTCATGGCGGCCTTGCGTCTTTGGGTGACCGACTGGAACGCCATCCGTCGTTTACTGGTTCGTCGCACTCGGTTACCTCGTCTCGCCGTGACAGCAGCGCACCGGTTGCCATTCCTTCAGGGCCACCCAATATCAAGCCCACCTACCAGCGGCCACCGCTGCGCCGAGTGTACTGCACTCATTGCAACGACTACCCCGAAGGCTTTCGCGGTGAGCACGAGCTGCGACGTCACACGCACGCTCGCCATGCGGCCCTGGTTCGCCGCTGGGTTTGCAGAGAGCCGCCCCGGAGACACCCCAACCAGCCCTGGACGTCGGTTCCTCTCAACACCTGCAAATCGTGCATGGCCCAAAAGAGCTATGGAGCCTACTACAATGCCGCTGCGCATTTGCGTCGCGCACACTTCCCGCCCACGCGCAACGGCAAGTCTGCTAGTGACTGGCCGTCCATGTCTGTTCTCAAAGAATGGATGCAGGAAGTCTGTGTCGCGCCCGACTCGGCGAGCGAGGGCAAAGGCAAGGGCAAAGGCAGAGCTACCTCTGACGGTCAAATGGTCGATCTCGACAGCGATGATGAGATGGAAGACGTCAATGGCCAAGAGAATAGTATTGAACCGAGTCACCATGCGAGTGCAGAAAGCGTCGCCGCAGCAAACAATGGCAGTAGATCCGGCGACTCTCCTGACGAGCCAGCCGGTGGGCAAAAGTGCCCGTACCCCGAATGCGGCCGTGTGCTGCGTGATCTTGCCGCGCACATGCTGACACACCAGGCCGAGCGCCCGGAAAAGTGCCCCGTTCCTTCGTGCGTCTACCACACAAAGGGTTTCGCGCGCAAGTACGATAAGAACCGCCACGCGCTGACTCACTATCGCGGTACCCTCATCTGCCCTCTGTGCCCAACCAAGAGCGAGACCAATGTCGAGAGCGTGTTTAGCCGCGCCGACGTCTTCAAGAGGCATCTCGCATCGGTGCACAGCGTCGAGACCAGCACGGGACCCCAGGCGAACGGCGAAGACGCCCCCTCTGCGGCAGCAACCGAGAGCGCCATGTCTGCCTCAATGATGTCGCGCCCTGTGGCGGACCCCAAGACACTGCAAAACGAGGGACGCTGCTCCATCTGCAGCGAGTACTTTCCCTATGCTCAGGAATTTTATGAGCACCTCGACGAGTGTGTACTCGCTGCGCTGGTGACCCCCGAGACGCTGGCCAATCCGCAGCCGAGCATCAACGGCGGACGCGGCGGCGGCGGCAGCTATGCTTCGATGCCGCCGCCACCTGCACCGCGCGCAGGCTCGCCGACGTACTCTGTCGGCTCGGGCCGCTCGCACGCCACCTCGGCCAGCCGGCTGCAGCAGCACCACCCGCCTCCTGGGTCGGTCACGTCGATGCCGTACGGCTACCGCCAATACTCGGACCACGGCTCGCGGCCGGGCAGCTCCGCGTCGGCGCGGAGCTTTGACTCGTCGGGACGCCGGTCGGGCCTGATTCACGTGCACGCGCACACGCAGCTGCACGCCCCGCGACCGATGGGCGTGCCTCTGCCGCCACCATCGGCGTGTGGCTCGTTTGATTCGGATCTGAATTGAGCGGCATTTTCCGTCTCGGCGCGCATCATGTGAAATATTATTTATACCCATTCTGATTTTATTTATTTTATTTATACATGTTGGGAAGTGGGCAACGGTTCACCACTACACAGTGTGTTTTGCTGCTGTCACCTCTCCTCACCCACGGTCTCCCAAGATGGGAGTGTAGAGCCTTGGTTGCCTTGTTTTTTGTATATAGCTAGCGATGTGCAACGGGTACTTTTGTGTTTCACAATGTCCAGGTGTTTTGTTGGAGAAGACTTTTTTTCTTGGGATATACTCTATTTGTTTGCAAAATGGTTACCTTTTTCGCAAGGATAGTGACCTGCTGGGGGGCCCTGATTTCATTTTTAGGAGCGATGAAACTATATTCTGTACAGACGAAATAATTTCAAAGATTACTTCTTCTTGGAGACGACCTTTTACGCTCGCAGTTTGTCATCGAGTGCATTGTCAGTGGCTGGTGCGACGACGGCCCAGTCCACCTCGTCAACCTACGCAGACTTTTGCTGGCCGAAGATGCCAATGTCAGCCCTCACTCGGCGCAACTCAATGACATTGGCATTTTCAAGTAAAGATGTATTTCACAGCTCTATACGTCACTGTACTGGCAGCTAGTAGCATAGGCAAGGTAACTTGGACAATTCTATTCCATGGACTGGTATAATCAAATGCATAACGTATATATAAAGCAGCCAAACTCCTATATGTACCGAATCATGTTCGTGTACCCTGTGAAAACAAGCGCTGGATGCACATTCGGCGCAGTGTCCTTCATGCTATCTAATATAATATAGCTGAAATAAATAAAAACCGAAGAAAATCAGGTAAAGGGGATGAGAAGAACGCTTGAAAGTCGTCGTCTCTATTTCTCCGACTCGTGAGCAATCTTCTCACCAAGAACACCACGGTTGTGAAGGCCAGGAGGGGCCGACCGCTTAAAGTACTCGTGAATCTCTTGTGAAAACTCGCCATCGTCACCCATGCCGTGGTCATCGTGGTTGTTTTCCGTCTCCTTGGGACCGCGCGCGGCCTGGACATCATCCCACTCCTTGCGCATGTCGGCGACCTTGGCCTTCCAGTCCTTTTCGGGGTCATACGACTTGGCAAGACCCATGAGGCGCTCCCAGACAGAAAGATGCTGGGGGTTGACGGCAACACCATGGTACTCGTGAGCGCGGTTTTCGCGGATGTAGCGCCAGCGACGCTCCTGCTCCTTGAGGTCGAGACCGGTCGTATCAGGGAGGAAGAGATAGGTAAGCACCATACCAAGAAGACCGAACCACGGGACGACCAGGAATTTGGTCGGGGTATCAATGTAGTTGTAGAGAACCGAGGCGAGCAGGGCACCCGCCTTGCCCATGCAAGCAGAGAAGCCGTGGGCGGTGGCTCGGATGGGGGTGGGGAAGACCTCACCAGCGACGAGGAAAGTGACTGAGTTGGGACCGAACTGATTGAAGAAGGAAGAGAGGAAGTACATGGCCTGGAAGGAGTGGATGCCAGCGGGACTGGTGTAGTAGTCGTACTTGAATGCGGGAATGACAAACATGAGGAAGCACATGAAGAAGCCGACCTGCTGCATCATTTTGCGGCCGTACATCTTGTTGTCGATGAGGAAAGAGGCCATGTAGTAGCCAGCGAGGGAGACGACAATGTTGACCAGGTTCCAACTCCAGGTGGTGAGGAGGTTCTTGGGGTTGTGGGAGATGACAGTGATGAACTGACCCTGGAACAACTTGTTTCCGTAGAAGAATACGTCATTGCAGAACCAGGCGCCGGCAGTGGCAATGAGACGGCCACCGAAGTGGGTGAAGCAGTACTTGAGAGCAGTGATATCATAGCCAGTGACGGATGTGCGGGCCTTTGCGGCGGCGAGCTGCTTGGAAGGATTGGGCATCTTCCAGGTTCTGTAGTAGACGAGCCAGAGCGTTCCGATGGCGGGAAAGGCAAAGGACAGACGGAAAGCGTACTGAGCGGCGCTGTGGCTGTAGGGAGGGGAGCCGGAACCGCTGTTGAAGATGACGAGGAGGACAATGAGCAGGACCTGGTTGACAAACTGGCCCCATCCCTGCATGAGGAAAGCCATGGTGACACGGCGACCACGGTGCAGTCTGTCCTCCTTGGTGGAGAGACGACCAGAGGAGGAGACATTTTCGAGCGACGAGGTGGCGGTGATGGGGTACTCACCACCAACACCGAGAGAGTAGAAGAAGAGGGACCAGGCGTAGCAAATGACCCAGCCCTGGAGAGTCAGACCCCACGAGGCAGTGAGCATGAGCAGACCGATGAACATGATGACGGCGTCCTGGATAAGACCCCAACGGCGACCGATCCAATCACCAATGACCTGAGGACGAGTTAGCTTAATGAGCGTGTTTGCGACGAAAAGATTGGAGCACATACACCGACGAAAACCTGACCAACCATGATGCCGATGATCTCAAGGTATGTGACGGAGGCGAGCCAGTTCTGGCTGCAGACCGGGTTCTTGCTCTTGCTGTCCCAGCATTCGGGCCAGACCTGCTTGAAGAGAGGCTCCAGGTTACCGATGGAGAAGAGGACGTAGCCCTCGAGACCGAGACCAGCACCGGGGATGACGGCGTGGCGAAAGTACCAGCCGAGAGGGGAGAGAGGATCCTTCTTGACCATGGCACCGATGGTAGCGAGCTCTTCCTTGGCGGCCTGGCGGTCGACGGCTCTGACAAACTTGAAGCGCTGGCCAAGAGGTAGATCGGCCCAGTAGACGCCTTCGGGGGTGTACGAGTCGTCGGGGCGAGTGACATGGCTAAAGATGCGACGCTCCTCGGGAGTTGTGCCGAACAAGGAATCCTCGCCACTGTCACTGGCGGGCGGGCCGTGGGGGACGGGAACCTCGCCGGGAATAGTGTGGTGGTGATGAGGATGAGGACGAGCAGGCTCGACCTGATCGAGGTCGTCGGAGGACATGGCGGTTGGGTGTGCCGGAGGCTCGGCTTGGCCCTTGGCGATGTTGATGTTTTTTTTTTCTTAGGTGTGCTTGGCAGCGCGACCTGGGTGGAGAGTGCGACTGCAGGCCGAGTAGAGTTGGATTCTAGGCAATGCAAAAATAGGAGATGCAAGGAAGAGAAAAAAAAATGGACCAAAGCAAGAAGCAGCACAGAAGAGGGTGCAATTCTTGATTGGGAGGAAAAGACGCAAGCGGTAGTGCTTGGGAGGAATGAGAGAAGCTCTGGGAGGGAAGCGGATGATGGATGAGAGAGCGAGACGGGCTTTGTTATATTCGGCCGCGGCGAGCTTGGACCCTGGGGCAGCGCCGAAAGGACGGAAGGCGAGGAAGGACGAATCCACATGGAATTATGGAACTATCTAGGAAAACCACGAGCCCAATCATTTTTTCCTCTTGCGTGGGCTAGGGAATTAGAGTATAAGTTTTGGTGGTAGGCGAGCACGTCTACCAGTATCAGTTTTTTTTTTCTTGGGCGCACGCCGCTTTTAGAAGTGGCGCTAATCCCGGTCGCAGTGACGGCATATGGGCTGGGGGGTGTGGCGTGGGTGGGTGGGTGGAAGAACAGGTACCACCAGTACGGTATGGTACGGTGCCATCTGCAGGTAAAACACTGCAGCTGTGTGCAGAAGAGAAGGATAGTAGTATTGGTAGGCAGAAGGAATGCGCATAGATTTTTTTTATTTTTTTTTTTACACGAGGTATTAGCTCACTGAGACGTGAGATGGTAAAGGACGGGAAAAGGGAGATGCATCTCTGATATTCTCTACAGTGAGCGGACCATCTGTAATGCCCTGAAAAATCTGGCAGAGGTAGCTACCTACCTACTGGAGCAAGCGGTACGTACCCGTAAAGCAGCCAGAGGTCCCTCTCTCCTTCCCGCAGCCGAGCGACCGAGGGGTAAAAAAAAGCTTGAAACAAGAGAGCCAATCAGAAGCGTCGAATCGACCACGCTCTCGAGATCTCTGGCCTGACAGGTCCGTCCTCTGCAGCCCCACCTGCTCCATCCTCCGAGTGCAGATTCATGTGGCGCCCGCCAAAAGGCAATCCGACGACCCAACTTCACTCCCCCGGCCAATCCAGCCTGCAAACATGATGCCAGCGGCACACGACAGCCCTCTCTGCGGAATCCTCTTTGCCTGCAATACGAAGCGAATTAGCCCGAGTCAAGCCGACCCATATGGGCGTATGGGCACATGGACTCAATCCAGGTATGGCCCCCGTCGGGAGCATCACTCCTATTCTCATCCTCGCTTGTATACACATCATGCTCACGCAAGCACTCTCTTTCTAGCTCCGTCCCTAACTACCTGCTTTTTCAATACCCCGAAATTAACAAAACATGCACACACCAACTAGCCAGCCCAACCGTGATACACTCCGCGCGCCGTTGTCGAATGCCCACGGCCAGGGTGTCTCGTGTCTCCCCCGCGCAATCCCATTGGGTCCTGTTGCGCAACTCCATCACCTCAGACAATGCGTGTCTTCCGGCTAGAGCGGCAGAGCACGCTCCAAGGCCAACCCTGTCGATCACTCAGCGCTGCTGCCGTTGCGGCTGTATATGCTTAATCCAGTCACCGAACTGTCTTCCGCGAAATGAGGCTGCCGCAGCTGGCCTCGCCTTCGCCGTCTCGTCCGTCGCGTATGGCTTCAATTCCCTTCTTTTCCTTTTGATCGTCCGGGAATGATTGTCCGGACAGAAAAACCTCGCAAGGAAACTGCTCGCGTGACTCTGCAGCGCCACGTCGCACCTCCATCCACTATCCTCATCTCTCGGCGGGCTTGGTTGCACTTGGCAGTCTGGATTGCTGCAAGCATCGTGCCTCGACCGCTCGACCGCTCCGCCCGCGACTCTGCAATACCGCTGCCCCCGCAGCCTCAGCCCGTGAGATGCGCAGGCCCTGGTCTCACACGGCTTGCGCTAACGCCCGCCCCAGGACTAGGGGTGTCCCCTGTCTGCCTGTGTGCGGCGACCGACTCCCAGCAAGGGCATAACTTGGCGCCGCTTTACCACGCAACTCTCCAGCTCTGTTCGCAAGACACTGCCTTCCTTCCCAGGATGCTGTCCGCGGCTTCAACATGTTATATCGCTCGCGCTGTTGCCGCTGCCCCGTTACGCCGACACTAGTCCGCAGCGCATCGATTTTTTTTTAAATTCACAAAACAGTCAACTATTCTCGTCCACATCTTGCGGAGCCTTTGCTCGGTGAATCGCATTTTCCCCTGCTCTCATGCGCGCTGGTCGACGCTGTTGCGCCTCACCAAAGGCGCCGCTGCAGCGCCGGAAACAACAGGCCCACCCCGATACGCGACCGCACTATTGCATCCCAACATGTCGACCGACGCGCCGCCATCTCGCATGCGATTGCATGCTGCTCAAGCCCATTCATCACATTACACGGCAAACCGGCAAGGAATTATGCCGCTTCTTGACCCTTCCTGCAAGGGTTGTTTCTGCTGTGTTCGCGTTCTGGCCCATGTTCTGCAGTACTGAATATTGCCTCGTCATGCAACCTTGGCCCCTTCACACTGGCTCACTCACTCCATGCATACGTCAGTCTCACTCGGTAAACCTTTGCAGGACGCTTGTCTCATGATCTATTTTTATTCCCGCACGCTAGGACATCTCACCCTGCTGCGCGGTGGGACTCTGAAATGTACGCGCACAAGCAAAGACCCTTCTGAACGTAGACATCGTCACTCTTGACGTAATCTTTCTTAGGTCTAGCAGTATACAACAGCCGCCGATGGACTGAAAGCGCGCTAGCAATCATTTGCCCGCCGCCTCGTGCCATCTCTGGGTATCAAACTCTACCGCATTCGCATTGGCCTGCCGCATTCCGATGTATGCGCAGGCAAACCTTGTCTTGACCATGTGGCCCGGACACTGATCATTATAGGACCAGGACCTCGCCTCGCATCTCTGGATCGTGGAGAGCAGTATAATCGGGTGACGTCCAACCTGTATTCTTCCGCCGCTGCCGGAGCCAGTCTTAGCACTCTGGAAATGTCATTGCCCTACCTTGTACAGCATAGTCAAGTGGCCGTTGCCGTCATCATTTGTAACTGTAACGCAGCCTCGTTTATCGTGCGATGCGACATGTCGTCGGGAACTGTGTTCTCCATCGGCTTGCCTCTTCAAGCCTCGTTCGCTTTGCCCGATGTAGTCTATCAGCCGCCCACATTCTCCCACGTGTGCCCGCCAGCCATGCCCCTTCAGTCGTGGCATGCTAGCGTCCAGGCTTGAGCTTGATTTCACGAGGTAATGTCAAGGAATTTTGCCGCTGCTTTTGGCGAGGGCAGTAGCGCAAGTGCGATTGATTTTCCCGCAGAGCTGCATCTTTTCTCCAAGAGTTGCCTGTAGTGGCGATGTATACCGCCAGGTCCCACGCAACCTTTTGCGGTGGTAATGCTCGGTTTAAGAATAAAATAAAAGAAGAAGCGAAATATTTCATGTTAGTTTCCTCAAGAGAAAATTCTACAGTGCTACACGCGGCTTTTAGGACTGTTATGGTTTGTTACTTTGGTTATTACACTTGACGTCGTGTAGACATTCTGCGGCACACCAGCTGTCTATCGCTGAGTCAGAGGAGCCCAGCTGATGGCATTTCTCTCAGCACCACTGCCTTGGTAGGCCATATGTTGAATAATCAAATACAAGCTGGAAAAAATACGAGCGGGCTTGGAGCGGACTTGGCGGCTGGACCTTAGGTGCATTCGCAAAACCAAGTAGAAGCGCACGTATTGCCGGCTCCAGCAATCAAATCTTCAACACCGCGATATCCCTGCCGCCTGCTTTCTTACCACTAGACGAGATGAAATCATGCCATCTTTGACAAGTTTCATCAGCATCAACTGAGAGTAAACATACCGCTTCACATCATACTGAACATCACCAGTCGATTATAGCAATATTGAAAAGGCAACGCTATATTTAGAGGCAAAACCAACCAACTACAAGTCAAGAGTCTAAGCTAGCCGGATAAAAGTAGACTTTTGTCTCAACCACCAAGTCTGTTCTAATCCTGGGGCTGAATCTCCAGAATGTTGCCGTCCGGGTCCTGCGCGTAGATGAAGCGCCGATTGTTCTCGTCCAGCACCGCCTCGATCGCGCGCCTCTCCTCGGGCGGCACCTGCTTGTACACGTCCTCGGAGAAGCCCTGCGAGACGGCGAGCGGGCCGCTCCTGGGCGTGTCCTCGCCCACGCGCTTGAGTATGCGCACGCCGCTCCCTCCCCCCTGGAGCGCCTCGAGGCGCGCCTGCGCGGCCTCGACGTCGGGCACCACGACGCCAATGTGGCCGACGCCGCTCGTCTGCTCGCCGGGCGAGGATATGTCGCGGCGCGGCACGTCGAGCCAGAGCATCTCGACAAGGCCCTGGGCGTTGTTCTTGTCGCGGAGCAGCTCGCGCGCCGTCTGGTAGCCGGTGCCGTTGCGCCCGCCGTGCGCGTGGCCGAGGTAGGCGATGGAGAGGCGCGGCGTGGCGCGCACGGTGAAGACGTGCCGCATGCCGAGCGCCTCGGTGTAAAAGGCGAGCGACGCCGTCAGGTTCCGCACGTTGAGCGACAGGTGGTTGACAAAGTAGCCGGCCGTGGCAGGATCCGAGGGGGCGTCGCTGCCGAGCTCCATGGCGGGCGCCGGCGAGCCGGTGCCGTTTTGGCGCGGGAGGTGGGTGACGCAGCCGAGGGCCGCGGAGAGGCTGCCGAGAGACAAGAGGGCGCTGGTGAGCTTCATGGTGGTGTGTGTATAAGTGGTGTGCGTTGGGGCTTTGTGTGTAAGGGTAGTGGTTGGGTGCTTTCTTGTGAGAGAGGAGGCTTTTGGGTTGTATTAATTGTTCGAGCAAAGCAGAGAGACATTCAACTTATATATTCAGAAGCTATAGCATGTACTATAGTTTTGTAAAGTTCCTTTATGCCCAGGCTTTCTATGCTACAGCTCAATACCTCGTCGCTTCGCGTTGGCCATGTCGAGCGCGGAAAATCCGTGGCGGAGCCAAGTTCCAGACTGCTACGGCTCTCCCCAAACAGAACATGACTTGCGTCAATGTACGCAAATTTCGGGACTTGCCAGACTCGTCCAGGCATTTTCGCTCTTCGTGCGTTGGCTTGTAGGTTGCCGACCGCTGCCTGCGAGCGTTGAGGATGATTTATTGGTCGAGAGGCGAATGCAAGTCCTAAAAGGGCAACGTGGTTGTCGATCCACGCTCCTCGCCCTTTTCTCGTTCTCTCAAGCGCGAGGCGAGCCGAAGAAATGGGCGAGACAGATTCGTCAGCGCCAAGCGTGTGCTGGCGGGCTGTGGCGGTCAGCCCTGATGCGGCAGGCGCCGAGGCCTGTTTATGCTTGCAAAGGTTGAAGCTGCGCCTTGCTTCAAGAGACGAGATGAGGCAGAAATAGATTGTCCAGCTAGGGCTGCATGTCTGAAGAGACGATGACGCTACGTGCTTGAGTCTGCGCGAGACGGTCTGGAAGGTCTGTAGTAGAGTCGGGGAGTGGTGTGCTGTCAAAGGTCGATCTTGATACCGTTGGGGCAAAGCCGAGTCAACAAAAATGAAAACACAAAAGCAATGAGTTGCTCCTACCATACTAGCGTCCGCTGTGACTATGCTTGAAAAAAGAAACGTTATACACAAAAGTGCCAAAGTTGATGGCGGCGCACCCTGACCAAGCTATAAGACGTGCACTTCCCCTCTTCCTCGCCGCGAACTGTTCGCAATGCCATAAACTTGCAACTCACAATAGCTCACCGCAGGCAAGCCTCATTATGGATTTCGAATCTCGATTTGGACATTGCATTACGCAGTGCGAGCACATCATCAGGCATACCTTTGGCGACAGGCCGCTCGCTGCAGAATCACTGAACAACGCCGGACAAAGTGCCTCGTTCCATGTTTACAACCACGAGTTCAAACTGCTCCCGAAAAACGATCGCCTTGCCGTATACGGCGACTCCATCGCTGCCACTACGCTCTGCCTGGACTGGTACCGTGGAAATACGAGCAAAGGTGGTGTAGCCTGGGCAAATGTCGAATATTGCTCTCTTCACTAAACAATTGCGCAGCTGCATGGACGTCGATCCGCAACAGACTGTTGAGCAATGAATCTCTTGCCGAGACTGGCTTCTCTCACGGGCTCGACGTTTGCATCAACAGAGATGCCGGAACGTCCTCCGTCTCGAACAAGATGATGGCGACAGCTGTCGAGGCTATTCTGGGAGCGGTGCATCTCGACGGCGGCGACGTCGCCTTGCGCGGTGTGTTGACGCAGCTTCGCATTGTCAACCCACACGATCTTTTGGTAAAGTTTCAACACCCCGACCTTTTTTTCTTTCGCAAAAGATGGAATGCCGGATCCGTTACGATCTACTCACGTTAACTTTTATAGGTCGTATTCGCAACGGCCGCGACGTGACTATTTTGCAGGGCTGCCAAACCCCGCGATGCGTCTGAATTCTCCGGCCGCGGCGTGTTTGGACTACAAAGCAGGATCGTGCCGAGTTGCGGCTCGTCCATACACGGCACGGATTTGCTTTGTGATCCGAAGCGCCCCGGCTAGCGCCTTGCAGACGCATCGCGGGGCTTGCTTGCCCTCCAAAATAGAACCTCGCGGCCTTTACGAACCGGGACCTCTTTTGGTTCACGGCATGACACTGCCAGTGGAATAAAGCCACATTCATCTAACCTAGACATAGGCCTAATCGTGCTGGAGGCGTCAGGATGGTGGTATCAGCAGTGTGCTGTTTGGGAACATGGTCAATCGATGGCCTGTGCTGCTTTTCAGTACTGCCATGCCTACATTGTTCAACACAATGAAGAGATTGTCTCTTGATTGTCTCTAGGTTGTTTCTTGGTTGTTTTTCTTTCTCGGGCCCAAATCTCATCCAATGTCTGCTGCAGGCAATCACGCGTGCTGCTTTTCAGTCATGAACACACAGCGAGGCCTATCTTGTTCAACACTATGCAGACATTGCGGCCAAAGTCACTTTATATATGTATTTGGGGTTTATTCATCACTGCTATATTATACGCCAATGTCTACCGTGCACGGACTGCCTGGACAATATTTATACTGGAGTACTCTAAACCAAGACCTTCATGACACCAGAGCGAAGAAAGGGCACCTCGAAACCCACCACCTTGGTCCCTCTACGGTAGAAAATGACGCGATCGAGCGGCTCGCCACCGTAGTGAATCCAGTCGCCCAGCGTCCAGCCCAGGCAGTCATCATTTTCCAACCCGGCGCCCGGCAAGTCCACCGCGGCGGGTGCAGCAAGATCGGGCCACAGACGCCACACTTCCTTAACGGCGACCTCGCCATCGCCCAGGGTGACAGTCTCGGACAGATCCGTAGGAAACAGACGGACCGTGTCGGAGATTCTGGGGCCAAACGTGCCGAGCGACTCATTAAACACCTTGAGCCATCCGGCGAGGATATCCGCGTCGCCGCGGGACAAGGCCGACACGACGAGCGAGTCCTCGTCCAGCATCAGCCTTGCCTTGACCGTCTCGCTTGCCGTTCCGCTGCCGCAGCTGGTAAACTCCCGCGCATACTCGGCCTCGGCGTGCTCCCTCGTCACCTTGTCCGCCGCGCCGACGAGCACCGACAGCACCGCGTCGTAAATGTGCGTGACGGCGTGCATGTCCCCGGCCGTGAGCACCACGATGCCCAGGCCGTAGTCGTCGACGAGCGCAAAGTGGCTGCGGTACAGCGGCGCGGCGCCGCTCTTGGCGTGGACGGTGACTGGGTGCGGGTTGCCGCCGCCGCCGCCGCCGCCCGTGAGGTTGGCGTAGCGGCGAATCTCCCAGGGCATGCCGACGGCCGATGCCATGTTTCCGGCGTAGGACGCGGGCTTGAGCCACTGGCGCGTCCGCGCGGGCGAGAGGCCGGGCGCGGTGCGCGACAGGATGGCGTGGGCGAGCCGGCACAGGTCGGCGGCCGAGGAGACGAGCCCCCCCTGCGGCGCGTCGAGGCCGTAGTCGGCGCCCCAGCCGCTGTCGCCGGGCGGGATGACGGCCTTGCGGCGGTCGCCGGGCGACGGACGGGTCGAGGTGAGGTTGAGGGGCGAGGAAACGAGATCGTGGACCTGCTGGGTGTAGTTGAGCCCCTTGTGGGCCTGCACGGCGAGGCCGATGAGGGCAAAGGCGGCGTTGGAGTAGGCAGGGCGGGCGCCGGGCGCGGCGACGGGGTACGAGTCGCGGAGACCGGTTTCCAATTCTTCTACGGTTAGCGACGAAAGATGAATTCAAGGGAGGGGAGGGGAAGAGCTCACGCTGTGCTGTGCAGCCGTCGTTGAGGCCGATGACGCCGCAGGGAGGATAGTCGGAGTCGTCGATGGGCGGGAACCCGAGCGCGAGGTAGACGTCTTTGAGAAAGTAGTACTCTGAGAAGCCGTCTGTAATTCATCAGCAACGTCTCTGTACTCGGGACTTTTCCCAGCTTCAACGACTTACAATTGGTCGGCACGCCGGCCATCTGCGACGCCAGCATCCTGAGCGTGATGTCGTCCCACGCGGTGGAGCCGTCGAGCCGCGGCAGGTACGTCTTGACCGGGACGTCCAGGTCCATGCCCGCGGCCAGGAGGATATATACGGTGACCATCTTGGAGACGCTGCCGACGAGGTACTGCGAGTCGGCGTCGACGGCGGCCGCGCCGTCGACGTTGGCGGCCGCGCGGTGGTGGTGCTGCCACAGCGGCGGCTCGCCGCGGCGCTGGTCGGCGGACACGACGGCGACGGAGAAGGAGACGTTGGCCGCGGGCCACGGGGCGGCCACGTCG
>JAPFRW010000433.1:0-15254 GCA_030778065.1 Akanthomyces uredinophilus
GCGACGCAGGTTGTCTTCTGGCGTGGCTGTCGGCTTTCGACTCGCACCACTGCCTGACGACCTGCCCAGTTGGTTTGACGGCTGCTCTGAACGCCATGCTACCTGAACAGCACGGTCGAGCCAGTCTGCAAGTGGCTCCCCTCGACCTGGCTAAGAGTTGCTCTCCGTCTGCAGTCAATGGCCCGTATCAGCTGCACGGCAACTCTTCGCAATCCGCACACATGACGCCTCCCGCCACCCCCAACGGCTCGCAGGAGGACCTTTCCCCCGACGCACCTCCCATCTTCCACAACTTCCTAAGGGCTTTCTACCCCTTCCAGCCGAGCCATGCTGCCACCGAATGCAGCGTCACTCTGCCTCTGGAGGAGGGCGATGTAATCCTCGTCCATTCTATTCACACCAACGGTTGGGCGGACGGTACCTTGCTAGTTTCTGGTGCTCGCGGCTGGCTCCCTACCAACTACTGCGAAGCCTACGAACCCGATGACATGCGTGCCCTCCTCAAGTCTCTGCTCAACTTTTGGGATCTGCTACGAAGCACCTCTGTCGACGACAGCGAACTTTTCAGAAATCAAGAGTTTATGAAGGGCATTATCGCTGGTGTCCGCTTTCTCCTGGTACGTCCGTCTCCGCCCGTTTTGGGCCCTGGCTAAGATGACCACCCTGCTAACACCCTACTGCCAGGAACGCACAAACTGCTTAAATAGAGAGTCTGTAACAGTTCAGCGCAACGATTCTCTGCGAAAATGTCGAAAATCTCTACTGGCCGAACTTTCCTTGCTGGTCAAGACAGCCAAGCGCCTCCAGGACTCCCAACGCCAATACCCGGCCGAGGACGTTAATGATGTCGTCGATGAAATGATTCTCAAGGCCTTCCGTATCGTTAACAAGGGTGTCCGCTTTCTTGATGTCCTCGAGGAGGATCGACGAGCACGCGCCCCTGCGTCCGTTACTGTCATGGCTACGGTTCAGGAGGAGTCATATGTGCCGCCGACACCGCCCGCAGAGAGGGCCGTTTTTGAAGACCAGCGAGGCGAGACTGCATCCGAGGCTGGCTCGCGAGCCCTCACAGATGACACGAGTGCCAGCGTAGCAAATTCCGATCTGAGTGAAGCAATCTACGCCTCACAAGCCCAATGGAACCAACGCCAATCATCTCTCAACCAAGCTCCCGCTCCAGCCCATCACAGAGTGTCACAAGGCAGCATATCACAAAATCGATCTTCGGCTACCTTTGCTCACCGCGTTTCACTGGCCGGGCCTTCTCCCCATTCACGTCCCGGGCACCTGATCTCCGAACGACTCAACTGCAAGCACGACAGATTCCTGTCTCACCTCGGTTCTTTCATCGGAAGGCTGCACTGGCACTCACCTTCCCGCATGGAGCTGTCCGAGTCTGTCGGCCAGTCAGTTTCGTCGGCGGGTGAGCTTCTCACCGTCTTTGATGGCATTCTAGCCCATTGCAATGTATCTCCTCCTGCTTTACAGTTATCGCGTGCTGCTTTTCTCGACCGTTCACATGGGCTAGTCTTCTCGGCGAGGGACATCCTTGTCCGTGCCGCGTCCCAAGACGCCGATGTCATAACCTCCGACGATACTTCTATCCTACTTGGCTCTGCTACAGACTGTGTCAAGGCGGCTGGAGAATGCGTGGCCAAGGCGAAGGCGACCATTGAGCGAATTGGGGACTTTGAGTACGACGTCGATGGCAGTGCTCTCGATATTGACCTATCTATACTGGATGTGGTTCCTCACGAACGCTCACGCACGCCTTCTGCTGCTGAGCCGTGTCCTTCCGAGGCTGTCAGTGCTGCCGACTCTATGCAAACGACCGATTCTTACATACCTGTCCGTCGCGAATCTCTCAACCCCCTCAACAACTCTCATAACAACCTCGCTTCAACTCATACCGCAGGCACCAAGAGTGGCTCTCCGACTTCTTCTCGACCCTCATCTGCGAAATCCACGACTGACGAAGGCACCAACTCTGCGGCCTTTTCAAGGCGTCCCAGTCTCCCCCCATTGCCAAAGCTCACCACGACTCTGCTACCCCCCGATGCACATCACCATCTTGATAGCTCCGCACGCGAAAGCGATAGCCACTCTGCCCGATTCGATGCCGTCGTAGCTTCCAGTGCTGGCAGCAGCACCACTTATTTGAGCCGAGACTCGGAGGCGAGTATGATTTCGCAAACCTCGACGAGAGCTACAACACCGGACCATAGCTTGGCTCCTCGGGCCAAGCCCTCCATTTCCGACATTAGCTCTGCCAGCACTGCCATGGCTGACGAGGCAGATGTGGAGTCTCGACTTCTCGAGAAGACCTTCGCTCACGAGTTGATATTCAACAAGGAAGGACAGGTTACCGGCGGCTCCCTGCCGGCACTGGTTGAGCGCTTGACAACACATGAGTCTACTCCCGATGCTACCTTTGTATCAACCTTTTTCCTCACATTTCGTCTCTTTTGCACGCCAATGAAGCTCACCAAAGCTTTGGTCGAACGTTTCGACTACGTGGCTGATGCTCCCCATATGGCTGGGCCTGTGCGCCTGAGAGTATATAATGCTTTCAAGGGCTGGCTGGAGTCGCACTGGAGGGACTCGACTGATCGCGAAGCGCTCAGAGTCATCATGCCTTTTGCTGAGGGCAAGCTGGCCGCGGTTCTACCATCTGCTGGACGAAGGCTACTGGAGCTAGCAATGAAGGTCTCCGGCCAAGGCTCTTTGGTTCCTCGCCTCGTGTCCTCCATTGGCAAAACCAATACAGCCATTGGGCAATACATTCCCGCCGAGACGCCGCTACCGTCGCCTGCTGTTTCAAAGCACCAGCAACATCTTCTCAACGCTTTCAAGGCTGGCAATGCTACTCCGACTATTCTCGACTTTGAGCCTGTCGAATTGGCTCGCCAGATTACGCTCAAGCAAATGAATATCTTCTGCGCCATTATGCCAGAAGAGCTGCTGGGCTCACAGTGGATGAAGAAAGGCGGCGCTGAGGCGCCCAACGTCAAGGCCATGTCATCTCTCTCGACGGACCTGTCAAACTTGGTCGCTGATACGATCCTTGAGCATCGCGAGATCAAGAAGCGCGCTACTATCATCAAGCACTGGATCAAGATCGCCCACCGGTGTCTGGAGCTGCACAATTACGATGGCCTCATGGCAATCATCTGCAGCCTTAACAGCAGCACTATCAACCGCCTACGAAAGACCTGGGACGCGGTTTCGCCCAAGCGCAAAGACTTGCTCCGCACGCTTCAAGAAATTGTCGAGCCCTCTCAAAACAATAAGGTCCTTCGTACGCGACTTCACGACCATGTACCGCCTTGCTTGCCGTTCCTGGGCATGTACCTCACAGATCTCACGTTTGTGGACATTGGCAACCCTGCTACCAAACAGATGTCGCTCGGTACCGAGGGCCCAGAGGATGGAACTGGGGGCCTGACTGTTGTAAACTTTGACAAGCACACTCGCACGGCTAAGATCATTGGCGAGTTGCAGCGTTTTCAGATCCCCTATCGTCTGACAGAACTCCCCGATATGCAAGACTGGGTCACGGCGGAGATCGGCCGCGTCCGTCAAAACGACCAAGGCAATGTTCAGGTCAGCTACTACCGCAAGAGTCTGCTTCTCGAGCCACGCGAGGTGCGCCGAGACGTGGAGCCACCAACACCTGTCGCAACCACTGGCGCTGTTCGCGGCGATCTCTTTGGCTGGATGACCCGCGACAGAAACCACCACAACGCTACACCGGCACAGGTGTAAACCTGCTGTCAGAACATGACAAACCGAGCGCATGACTCTTTGTCAAATCATCGCACATACCATTTATTTCATTGACACTTACTTTTCGACATTGATACCCCAGCTTTACTCCATCGTTTATGTCTTTTATTTATTTTACCCGGTCGACTCTGGATATATTTTCTTTCTACGACACAATCAGCGAGGAGGCGAATGACTTTTGCCGTGGCGCTAAAGCAACCTTTTTCTTTTACTTTTGGGCACACGATCTCCGGATATCTTTATTCCATTTTTCTTTGGGACGGCGCATGGATAGGAAAGGAACAAAATCTGCTGATTCAAGGGAGGGATGGGAGGCTTTCGTTATGGATTTACATGGACATCAAAATTCGAATGACGAGACAAACATGGACGAGGAAAAAGCTATGGTACTACAAAAGCCACGCTTATAGAAAATGGCACAGGCATACTGTACACCGCTGGAACTTACTGGGCGGACACTATTTTTTTTTCTCTGTCACAACGGCCTCTTTCAGCATGGAGCACGGATTCCAACATGGTGGACGGTTTGTTTGGGTCATGGGATATCTTTTATGCGAGCGCGTTTCATGGGCTGTACGATGGGATACTTGTATCTAATTCGAGTAGATGAAGCGCTGCACAAGCTGTTCAGCTGAAAATAGTACATGTTACACATTTGAAAACTGGCGCATGTAAAGATATTGCTTAACAGTACCAAGGCCACGACGTAGTAGCCGGGCTCGTACCACTGCGTCTTCTGTCCCACAAACTAGAACAGCGAGGCCAAAAATTAGTAGTGACTCGAATGGAGGACTGCGTTACTGCGTTACTGCGTCCCTGCTGCTGATGCCCCTCATCACCACCAATTTTCCGTTGCTCTCGCCACGGACCCGGGAGGTCTGTTGTTGTTTTCGTGTGATGACTCAATTCGATCAAGTAAAGATTTCTTGGAGAGGCTGAGAACGAGATATTTCAAAGATTCGTTTCTTCTTACAGTAGCCTGTGTGCATCCTGTGCATCTCGAGCTGTGTGCCTTGCATTCATCACTCGATGCCAACACGATGATGGCGTTGTGTTGCGGTGGCAGGGACCCCGTAAACAGATGTAGCCACGCCGGGCATCTTCAATGAAGGAACCCACGGTGTTCTGAACAGTGTTGGCTTGCACGATGGCTGGCTTCTGATGGAAATGACATCATGTCGAGCCCTTCCGCAACGCGACCGGCTGCCTGCCTGTCTGGATAGCGTCGCCACCGTGCAGACATGGGCGCCCACTGCAACGGAATCCGTCTCCTCTTACAATGAGCTGTTGAAGACTGTGTGAAGTCACGATGGAGATGGGAAGTGTTGACGTTTTTGGCATCATGCAAAGAGATGGAAAATGTGTCCAGGACAAGAGGAGCTGAGTTGGGGCTGGGGACACCGCAGCTGGCAAGCCACACGGTTGCTCGGCGAGATTCCCCTGAGCAGAGAATTCAGCATGCATCGAAACGAATCCTTCCATATATGCAAGTAACCGTATCATCCGAGCATACTAGAGAGAATTTCATGGATGACACACGCTGTGAGGCTCCAGTCAGGCTTTGCTTGGAGAGAAACTACGTCTTCCTGTACTGAGCATGCTCATGTCCGTGTGTGGCAGTTAATATCTTTAGATGAGCCGCATGGCGTCCTTTCTGGACTGGGCGAGGCCCGTCCGGTGGTCACCGGCCGTAGAACAGATAGAGAAAAGCTTCGGACAAATGGCACTGTTCCCACTAGTGCTTTTTCGTTTGGTCGAGAGCATCTCATTTTCGGCTCGCTCGCCATCGGATGTTGACGCGGTGATGGGGGGGATCTGGGGCCGAGACCTCGAGCCACTTTCCGGGTGCCAGCTCCGAGTCAGAAGGAAGTCGCCTGGTTGGAAAAGGAAAAGCTTTCAACGTGCCAAGTGACATTTCGGACAGCGCTTGGCGCTTGCAGCCGGTAGACTACAACCACGGCACGAGACCAAATGTAACCTTGTATCGAGGAGGCGGCGGCCAACCCCTTGAGCGGCGAGGTCTGCACCCTGAAGGATATCAGGATCGGTCTGCAGGTTGGTTTAATTATCGTGGCTGCAATTGATGGCCGTTGGGTCAAGGTAAAATTTGCATGTACTGGAGTTGGTTGGGCATGTGCATGATGCTTTAACTTGTTACCAATTTTCACGAGTTGCCGCTATCCATGGCCCCATTATAGAACAGGTGTATAGTCAGTCAGTCAGTCAGTCAGTCAATAATCACCATGACACAATACTTGTAAGACACGGTCGATTCAAATGCGCAACTCAGGTTTTGACTGCATTCACGCATCAAATTTGACCAACGCAGCCCCATTTTCAACGACTGTTTGCCCATATTCGAGGTTTGCCATGCCGCCTGAGCCTGGTTCCCCAGATCTTCAGCCTCCGTTGCAGTGGAGGAGGGTCCCAATCAGGAAGTGGGCTGTTTGTAGTGGTGGCGTGGCGTTAGCTGGCGGCAAGGTTACGTTACATGAAGCTGAGGTGCGCTAGAAGGCCAAGGGGACTCCAGAACGGCAGCCACAGTGACAACGCGAAAGAATGGAAATTGGCCGCCGTCAGCTCCGCTGGCCAGCTGACCTGGGCAGCCCGACGCCATCCAGTTGCTCTCGTGAAGATACCAGGGCGTTTCGGCGTGCTCATGCCAGTATCCGCGTTTCGTGTACTCTGCGCCGCAGCCCGTCCTCTTCACTGCGCTGTCCGAGAAACAGTACCGCTGTGACGGTCTTGGCGGGGTCTTCGTACAGTAGCGACAGTGGCTGCTGCCGAAACGGCCAAAAAAATCGAGACGCCACCGGGAGAATACTCGTACCAGCCAGTGGCGGACTGCATGCAAGGGCGCCACGATCTTAAATAGTATCTGCATGTGGATGGTGCACCGCGCAACCAATAGCATGGCGCGAGACTCGGTCCTATGATGGGAGTGAGGTGTTGGCAACGCCAGTCCATTCATGTGAGCTGTTGATACGAGGATCAGCACTTCGGTCGGTTACAGATGGCAGCGCTGAGGATCGCAGTACCCATGCTGCCGCAGATTGGCCATTAGTATTATAATTCGAGAAACGACTTGCAGCGCAACACAATGAGAACAACGAGGCGAGTTACATGGCCAGTAGCCCTGCCGCCCCCAGCCAGCCATGTGCAGCACCCGTGGCCCGCAGCGGGTCTGCTTTCGATCTACTGAAATTTGCTGGCAAGAAAAGTACCAAGACGAAGATTTTTTTCTTCGGGGAGCCGGCTGAGAAACGAGCGTGATCGCTGGACTACCTTGCGATCGAAGGAAGGCAAAGCAAACGAACTGGTTTTGTCGTGGAAGTTCTTTCAGCATGAATCTCGAGTCGGTCGACAAACTGACGGCCAGTGGTGATTCGCAACTGTTGCAACAGTGACACGTGCCGCTCGTGAGGGGACGGACTTTCCGGGGTCAAGCACCTGAACGCGAAGCCAATCGGTTGCCTGCAATTTCTTTCACGACCAGCTAAACAGTTACTAGTTTCTGAGACAGCCATCGCTTGCAGAGACAATCGTTCAAAACGTTGACGGCATACCCTTGTCCATCGGTCGCAGTGTAACTCGAAAGGCCCCTTACACTATCAGCCGCCCGTGCCCCGATATTGATACGTAGAGCGAGGCTAGATGATAAAGGACTGCGCATAATGCGGGTTCTGGCAGGTGCTGGTTGCTGCGATTGCGGAAGGTCTGCGATGCAGCCAACGCGTCGCGTTAATTACCGGTGTGGCTTGACGTTATCAAAGCCTGCTATCAACTGGCTGTCCATGAGATGGTGGTGAAAATGGCCCCCAGTGGAACAATGCCGTCGCCATATCGTTGGCGAAGCCGGTGGCGTGAAAGAGCCTTTTGTCGGCGGTGCAGGCTGCCAACGTGGTTGCTCCCCCGCTGTCACGTAGCTTTCTGCGTCTGGGTCCCCCAGGCTCTCAAGTGGTTCCAGTGAGCATCCCCCATTCCATTCCCCTCGTCCGCGTCTCTGAATAGTTAGCCCGAAGCCCTGTAGGTGTGGGGGGAGTCTGCACCCCATGGGCTGACTGCCAGCAACCTTTGCCTGACACATGGTAGTCAAGCCCGCGGCGAGGGTCGCACGCTCGGGTGGTCCAGTCAAAGTATGTCCCCCGGGGCTTGTGTATTTTGCTTTCTTTTCATAGGCGTGTTGCTGGTAGATAGCCTGGTATGCAGTGCTTGCATTTGTTGCAAAGTTCTGCATACAGAGCGGCCCCAGCTGCTGGCTATCGTGCAGGTGGCGGATATGGATTCGACGTTACAGCCTGCAAAAATAGATCAGAGACCGAGTGAGACACCACACAGCAGCCTATTCTGGCAGGCTCCGGGGGGCCGATCCTCACAGATAGTTAGCTTCCACGGCGGAAGGTTTCTTTTCCTCACGTCTTCTTCTCTCACAGGGGTTTGGCCTAGGCTGGCTCCTCGTCCGGTCGAGGGGGGAGTCATGGGGGCCTCTAGAGCAAAACTAGCCCAAGGATGGCGGGTCCCCGTATTTTGTTCCAATCTAAAACCCCCGACGCAATGCGCGGGCTGCCCAGGATTGGGAGCGTATTGTCTGTCAACGGCGTCCACATTGGCTGCATAGAGTGGCGAAGGTCGATATTAATTGCATTGAAAATTGAAGCGTTGATGAGGAGATGAGAGGGGGGAGATGGACCGGACGAACGCTTGCCAGCCGAGAGACTGAGTCGCTGGCTGGAATCTTATCTTTAGCGCAAACGGAGAGAGCGATAGCTGACTGTGCCGGCTGGCAGCCGTTGCTGCTAGCAACTGCTGCGCTGAAGACAGACTGAAGACCAGAGCCAAACTGCAGCCGGCTGTCTGCATCTGCCTGCGTTTCTCTGCTCGCGTTTCTCTTCTTCAACCGAAATCCCATGATTTCGCTGCTGTTCATCTCCGACTCGCTCCTCCATCAACCACATCTCCCCAGCCATCGCAGCCTCACCTGCAGAAACACACCAGGCCCGGACGGATTAGAGCCGCCTTGCCCCATCCAGCGAGCAACCGTCCATCCTACCATCCATCAGCCAGCCGAGCCCAAACCTGGTGGCTGCCCGTCCGTCCATTCAACAGCCAGACATTGACTAGACCCAAGCACTACGCCCTGGGGGTCAGCCACAAAGCACCAGTCTGTTGTTGCAATTCAGTGCCCCTGGTGCCTCTCTTCTCCGGATACCACCCTCCACTGTCCACTTGTCTTCTCCACCTCGACGGCGCTGGTGCGTGCCATCCCTCGTTCTGCTTCTCCATGCTTTACTAACAGGGCCGCTTTGTGGCGCTAGCCCCGTACACCCAGCTCCGTTGTGAGGAGCGCCGCCTGTGAGACGCCGGTCCTTTTTAGAATATAAGGGTCTCGCCCCCGACCTCCAGCTTCACCTTTGCTCTCGTGTCTCTTGTCCACTCCTCCAACCAGTCCCATCCTCGACCCTCCCCCTCATTGGAGCCTGGTACCCCGCATTCTCGATAGGACACCGTCGATCATGTCTGACGAGCACAAGGAAACCGTCGTCGAGCACTCGGCCGACTCCAAGGAGTTTGCCCACAGTGTCGACGACGTCTACAATGGCAGCAATGGCGGCTCCCTCGCCCGTCCCGCCGGTTGGATGTACAAGGGTTACGCACCCTTTGGCCGCAAATTTGAGCTCTGGTACGCCTCGCCCAAGGTCCAGCTGCTCATGATTTCCATGGTCTGCTTCCTCTGCCCCGGCATGTTCAACGCCCTCAACGGTCTCGGCGGCGGTGGCCTGCCGCCCGAGAAGGCCTACGTCAGTGCCAACTGCAACGTCGCTCTGTATTCCACATTTGCCGTCTTCGGATTCTTCGCTGGTACCATTACCAACCGTCTCGGTCTTCGCCCTTCTCTCGCTTTCGGTGGCGTCGGTTACTGCCTCTACGCCGCCTCCTTCCTCAGCTACAAGCACACTGCCAACGAGGGTTTCGTCTACTTCGCCGGTGCTTTCCTTGGCGTCTGTGCTGGTATCCTCTGGTGCGCCCAGGGAGCCATTATGATGTCCTACCCTCGCGAAGAGGTCAAAGGCCGTTACATTTCCGTTTTCTGGATCATTTTCAATTTTGGTGGCGTCATTGGATCTATTGTAAGTTGAAATTTGACGCGCTTGCGGATCACGTCTAACCAAACACTCTAGATTCCTCTTGCTCAGGCCGTTAATGACAAGTTCTCCAACTCGGCCTCTGATGGTGTCTACGTTGCTTTCATCATTCTCATGGTCATCGGTGCTGCCTTGTCCTTCTGCCTCTGCAACGCCGACAAGGTTGTTCGTGAGGATGGCAGCAAGGTCATCATCATGAAGAACCCTACTTGGTCCTCTGAGCTCAAGGGCCTCTGGGAGACCTTGTCCCAGCAGCCCTGGATCCTTCTTCTCTTCCCCATGTTCTTCTGCTCCAACATCTTCTACACTTACCAGAACAACGCCCTCAACGCTGTCGCTTTCAACGCCCGTACCCGAGCCCTCAACGGTCTCCTCTACTGGCTTGCCCAGATTGTCGCTGCTGTCATCAACGGTTTTGCTCTCGACTACCAGGGTTTTAGCCGCTCTACTCGCGCTCGTCTCTCTCTGGCCTTCCTCATTGCCTGCACCTTTGGTATCTGGGGTGGCGGTTGGGCCTGGCAGAAGGACCAGCCTACCCGTGATTACTACTCGCATCACGAGGATCAGGCCAAGCTTGATTGGTCCGATGGCGGCAAGTTCCTGGGCCCCATGTTCCTGTACTTCTTTTACGGCATGTACGACGCCATCTGGCAGACCAGCATCTACTGGTACATGGGTGCTCTGTCCAACTCTGGTCGCAAGGCTGCCAACCTGGCTGGTTTTTACAAGGGTATTCAGTCTGCCGGTGCCGCCATCTTCTGGCGCCTGGATGGCATGCAGCTGCCTTTCAATACCATCTTCGGTGCCACCTGGGGCTGTCTCGCCGCTTCTCTTCTCATTGCTGCTCCCGTCATTGTCATGCGCATCCAAGATCACGTTTCCGTCGAGGAGGATCTCAAGTTCTCTGACGAGACGATTGAGGATGTTATTGCCGTCCCTGAGAAGCGCATCGATGGCGAGGCTTAGGGCTTGCTCGGAAGTTGTACACTTTTGTTTGGAAGGATTGGAAAGTTGAATGAAATTCTGACGTAGCCATCACGATGACTACGAGTACAGTTTGTACGCTTTTTATCTGTTTATAATAGCCGGTTTGCATGCTTAGCATCTACACATTTACTGCTTCAAGTAGACAAATATACCCTGCTTAGCACTGACTTGCCTAACTTGACGTATTTGTGATGTTGGAATCCTGTGTGCTGAAGTTGGAAGTTTTGAATTCTAGGGTGCGATGATATATATGACTATATTGTACAAAAGCGGAATGTAGAGCTCCCAAACAAAGGGTATCACGACTTGGTATTTTTAGTCTCGCCCATCAAATCCAGGAAAGCTGCCTCGGCATGGTCCCCCATGGTATAGTGCGTGTCCTCGCCGAACTCGTGTAGCTCCGCGTTGGGCAGCTTCTCGGCGAGATAGCGAATGGCCTCGATCGGGGCATTCGCGTCTTTTGTGCCGTGCCAGATCTTGATAGGCGCGTCCCGGAACGTCACGTCCTCGAGGCGGAAGCCCCAGTCTTGGTCGGTCAGGATGCGCGCCTCCTGCACGGCGCCGTCCGGGCCCTGCGCAAACGGCTCGCCCATCAGCAGGTCGAGCAGCGCCGCGCGCTGCTGCTCGACGGGCTGCTCGTCCGGCACCACGACGGCGCTGGGCTGCGCCGTCGGGTCCGCCTGCAGCCTCGCGGCCTCTTTTTCCCGCGCCTGCCTGTTGACGAGCTCAAGCCACGCGTCGAGCCGCGTCGTGACGAAGCGGGTGCCAACCAGCCAGCGAGCGAGGCGCAGCGCGACGGCCGTCAGCACGCCGAGGACGCCCGGGCACCTGTTGGCCAGCGCGCTGAGGACGCGCCGCGACCGCGACATGAGGTGCCGACCGGCGGCCCAGGGCGGCGCGCCGGCAAAGAGACCGACGGCCGTGAGGGTCTGCGCGGGAAGCGCGTGCGCACAGGCAACGGCAAAGGGACCGCCGCCCGACAGGCCCATGACGGCGAAGCGGTCGAGCCCCCGGCTGGCGGCAAAGGCGGCGACGTCGCGCGGCCAGTCGAGGAGCGCGCGCCGGGGCAGCTGCGGCGTCGACAGGCCGTACCCGGGGCGGTCGAGGGCCAAGAGGCGGACCGAGTGCGCGCGGGCGAGCCTGTCCAGCACTTTGGCCTCGATGCGCGAGGACGGGTAGCCGTGAAAGTAGAGCAGCGTCTTGCGCCCGTGGGCATCGCCGTACTCGGCGAAGCCTAGCGTGCGGCCATCAGGGAGGGTGATGGTTTGGTTGTGAGCTGGGTTGGCCGTTGCGGCGGCGGTCTTCGCTGGCGGAGATGATGAGGCTGTCGTCTGGGTTGACAGTTGTCTTGGTGAGAGGCCAAGCAGTCGCTGCGTTGATACTCGAGCGGCCATGGAGGAGGGTTGATGTGAGGTTTCGAAAAGGACAGTGACTGATGTCGCGTGTGGACGGGAAGGGAAAAATCTATAATGAGCAAGGGGGTCTTGAATGTGTGCGGTGGGCTACGAAAGAGGCCCAGAGTTGCGCACGAGAGGTCGTCATATTTATTCATCGTCAGAGTTGAAAACTGTCCGGTTTCTTCTCGCTCAAGTGTCTCGAGCTCACAGCCGTAGCGCATGGTACAGCCTAATTTGGCGAAGCGCCGGCGGCGTGTGGGGGCATTTTCGGGGCGCCGGTGACATTGGCATACGGGGCCGGGGTGAAAGTCGGTGATGGTGCGGGTAGGCCGTGTGGATGTCAGTGATGACTAGAGTGAAATTTGGGGCATATTTTGCTTTCTTTTTACCCAAGCATCTCAAGTTGAGGGAGCATGGCAGCCGCGGCTTGGAAACTTTACCATTCATTGCCTAATTCGTGAGTTCATTTCGGTGGCGAGACCATAAAGTGACCATAGCGAAGGAATAGGGTGTAGGGTGATGGCAAAAGAAAGGTAAGGGTCCCTCCAATGTGCGGTGACAGATACAAAATAATAAATAAACGAAACACGCGGAAAATGTTAAGAAACAACAAAAAAAACATCGAAAGAAGTAAAATATCGAGCAATTTCGTCCGCAGGCTTTACTGCACTACGGACTGTTGTAAATGGCGCATTTTGACTCCAGCATTGAGTCGCTCAAAATATATATGCAATTCGTGCAATAAGACATGATTCGCACCTCTAGTCTAGATATAACATTGGTTGCGCAGCATCGAGAGCCGCAGTAGATTGTCTCACGCGTTACGAGCTTTCTGGCGCCGGCCGAATTGACATTTCGATATCCTGAACCTGTCGACTACGACATAGCTGAGTGGCCAATGAGCCACTGTCTTCCTATCGAAGCGCCACCGAGAACATGTTGGCGGAAGTTGCTTCAAGCAAATGCCCATGCTCACTAGACCTGTGCGCCACCACTGCAGAGTGTGTGCAGTCACCTCATCTGGAATCACTACGACGACAAGGCACACGGCGTTAGTTGAAATCGTACACCACAAGCCGAAACCCTACAATTAATAAGTTTTTGCGATAAGCCGCAAATTTGCTTTTCGAGACGAGCCCCACAACATTGTTCTGTATCGGGTGCAATAGACCGTACGCCGCTTGTACGGCCTTTGTCGCGGCTAAAACCCGCCGTCCTTTCACAAACAATGCGCCTTGCCGCACGTCTCTTACCAAAGAATCACACGCATTATATCACTGGCTATACGAAAGAAATTCCTTAATGTTATACCTCAAATCACAAAGATGTAGAGTGGACTATATAAAGCGCGGTAATCCCATCCTTTTGTTCAGGGCAGCTTCCTCTGCACGTTCTCCTCTATTCAACACTATCTATTCCCTCGATTTCCCTACACCAACATTCTCCCGCCTGAAATAAATACAAATATTAAAGCCCAAAATCTCCGCAACGAGCTCTCCACCGCAGGCAGAGTCTTCCATAGAGGGTTTGACGGTGTGTTCCCATCACCATACTTGCCTACCTACAGCATGGTTGCAGGCTCACGAATCCTACCAGTACTGGACAAGACGATATTGAAGAGAACATTGCCATTGAAAGATGCACATCACTAATAATAACAAGATAGTTCAAGTCTAGATAATAATGATTGACCTATAATATAACTATATACTAACTGGCTAATCAAGACTCCAGCCAACTATTCAAAGTCGAATAGCAAAGGAGGAAATAGTATATATATCAGACTTCACAAGTATCATCTAACCAATTGAGACCTATACGGAATAGTTCAGCACCCAAAGTCCTCGCTGTCGGTGTCGCAAACAGAACAGTTGCAGGGAATGATGTCTAAAGGAAAACCACGTTAGATGAGTTTTCGCTCACTTGACTGTCGATACATACCTCCACAGCAGTTGGAGTATTTGCAGTCCCTGTTCGACTCGACGAGGTAAGTCAACTCGCCATGAGGAGTGCCGTAGGTGCAGCGGGCACCGTTGCTGGTGAGCTCATAGTGGAGGCTGTAGCCGTCTATGCATTTGATGTCGCCGCGGTTTATCCCTTCACCCAGCCCTTCACGGTTACCACTGCAAGTGCTAACGCCGTTGTCGACAGTGTCCAGAGTAACAATGACCTCAAGGCCAAAGGAGACTCTGAGGGAGGTGCGAAGGCATGCCGAGGCATAGCCAGCGGCAGCAGCGAAAGACAAGAGGACGCTAGTAGCCTTCATTCCGGCGGTTCTCGATAGGTTGGTATTGTAGCGAGACAGAATAGTGTCGAAGTAATAGGTTGCTGTGATGAGAGTGAAGGTAGAGAGAAATAATCTTCGGGAGAGGTGCTTTATATAGAAAACATGGACGTTGCCAAGCTGCCTTGCTTGTTTGATTCAGTCAAAAATGGCGCTGAGCATTTGCTCCGAGTAAATGCTTGCTTTTCCACCGTCAGATATATCTTCAGCTCAGCTTGTCCGTGTTCTATTACGACGTGGCGCAGCAGCCTGATCGAAGTGCATTAATCAATGGTCAACCGGGCGAGAGGAGACTCTTTGTGTCTGGCGTACACGGTACATCTGCCGCCAGGAGCTTGAACAGGTCCACACGCCGTCTGTAATCGACTGAAACAGGAAGGCGACAGACGGTGGCTTGCAGATGTATCGGTGCGTGTATAAACCTAATCCGTAAGCAGTCGTAGAGCGGCGCTCTCTTTCGTCATCCCACACAATTTGGCGCACCACAGTACTCACGTACCCACGGGGTGAGGCGGCTTGTGACGACCGGTAGTGTTACTGCTAGGTAACCCCTCGGCCACATGGACCACAAAAAGGTCCAGCAATGGTAGCGTAGCCAACTAGGCCAAACCCGAGATAATATGTTCGTGACACGGCTGCCCGTCACGTTAAGACGGG
>JAPFRW010000434.1:0-28631 GCA_030778065.1 Akanthomyces uredinophilus
GAGCTAATAAGTGACGGCGTACGGTTGTGGCCAGCCAGCCCACCGTTGCTTCACCCACCGCCCAAGGTGTAGTAGTAATGTGCAGGCGTGGGAAGCTAGTCAGCCGCATAGTAAGTTGGCAACGCATTAGTTTCCACGGGTAACTAACTGATAACTAACTAGTACGGTAACCGACTAGGCATCGCAGTAGCGATGGGCCTCGACAGGTCGTGCATGATCGGATGTAACAGTCTCTCCCTGCCATTTCCCCTTTTTTTATACTCTTGGTTCATCTACCGCGTTGGCTCGGTTTGCTGGGCAACAAACTTGTAGTTTCCGTTCCCGAAGCCCGTCGATGGTAGCGGGACGCTTCACCGGACAGCAATGGCGTGTGATTGCCGACTCACCGACATATCCGAGATGATGAGTGAGATTGCGACGGTACAGCTGATTTCCGAGTGATTAACATGCAATCACAGCACAGTGGTTCATACATACATACATACATACACTCTTCGTATCCTTCCCCGTCGAGCTGGACAATCTTAATAGTTGGTGGTGGGGCCGGTGGTAGCCAGGCCGCATTGATGTCTTTTTGGGGGCCTACAGGGAACAACTGCAGCCTCGGACGCCACAATTCGTTTTCATTTTTTGTGAATTTTGCTTGTTTCTCCGTCGTCGTCCTGCCATTTCAACCCTGGCCTAGTTTGCCTTGCTGGAGGTGGGTAGAATGGTCCATGTGGAGCGGAGGCAGCGCGAGGCTGGCTGGCCTGGACTGTCCGTGATGATGGGGTGTGTGGACTACATCCCGAAGGCCAAGCCATGACTTCGAAAGAAAGTATATAAAGGACAGGATATCCCCCCATTCCATCTCCCGAATCATTCAGCTCATCACACACTCACATCTCAAGTCTCCAACACATTACTTCTTCTCCAAACACTCCAACCACTTTCCACCATCAACATGAAGTTCTTCGCTGTCGCTGCCCTCGCCGCTGGCGCCCTCGCCGCCCCTGCTGAGCTCATGGCTCGCACCTACACCAACGCCCAGATCTGCCCCAACGGCCTCTACTCCAACCTCGTCTGCGCTGATGTCGACGTTCTCGGAATCCTGTGCCTCAACGCCGTTTCCCGTACGTGCCATTGCTCGACAGTCCACCTCCCCCAGCTTGAATCATGACTAACAACCATCACAGCCAGCGAGGCTCCCCGCGATGCCAACCACTTCCGCGAGATCTGCTCCAAGATTGGCAAGGAGGCCCGCTGCGCCGTCGTCCCCATCGTAAGTCCTCAACCAGACGTGTTAATTGTCGCAAACGCTTACTTTTACCCGTGCAGCTCAACCAGGCCGTTCTCTGCAACAAGCCCGTTGGCATCACCAACTAAGCGCACTCACTGCACTTTCCGTTCGACTGATAACGACAAGTCTGTCCCACGCCAGAGTTGGCTTCGCCCGCATCTTGTTTCCTGGCTGCATTCCCAATGTACAGAAAAGGGGATGCTATACATAGCTTCGTACTAGATACATATCCAGAATATAATATGCACTTTTTCTAATCAACAAAATTTTGCCACACGTGAAACCTTAAACGCTCGAATAGAGATGTGGTCGGCCGACCCTTGGACTCAGCTGAGAGTTTCAGACCGTGATGGCAGCCACCAGTGACACGAGGCATTGTCTCGGCAAGCCCTAGACCTTGTCGAGCTGCAGTCTCAAAGGTCACACGAGGATAAAGCTGAACACAAAATGGGATGCAAAGGTGCGAGGAAAGCTGCTCCGCGGTGTGCCACAGGTGTATTTATCTCCCACTTCCCGACTGCTGTCTCGGCGTAGACAATGCATGAGACGCTTTGTCCCGAGGGAGAAGTGTGGTTCAACGACCAGCGGTGTGCAGGAGGCCAGCCAGCCTTTTGAGCACTGTCCCTCTGTAAAAAAAGATTGATGTATTTATTGTGCAATGTTTAACCACTCTGCCTCAGATTAATGAACCGATTCTATATTTTTATGCCCGTTGAGTCCCATTTTACCGTCACCCTCTCTACTCCAGCTCGATGGTACCAGGGGGTTTGCTGCATCGTAGTTAGCATCCAACACTCTTTAATGTCGTCATATGTTCCCGGCTTACCTGGTCACATCGTAGACGACACGGCACACGCCGTCCACCTCGTTGGTGATGCGGGTGGAGATCTCGTTGAGCAGCTTGTGGTCAAAGGGATAAGGGTTGGCAGACATGAAGTCGCGTGTCTGAATGGCGCGGAGGATGATGATGTACTGATAGACACGCTTGTCACCCATGACACCGACAGCACGCTGTACATGGTTAGTTTTCTGCCGTAGGAGCGTACGAAGTGCGATCAACTCACGCTAGGGTCAAGAGCGGCAAAAGCCTGGCCAATCTCGTTGTAGAGACCATTCTCACGGATCATGTTGATGAAGATGTGATCAGCGCGACGAGCGATCTCGACACGCTCGGGAGTAACCTCGCCGAGGACACGGATGGCAATGCCGGGACCAGGGAAAGGGTGGCGCATGACGAGCTCCTCGTGGAGGCCGAGCTGACGTCCCAGCTCGCGGACCTCGTCCTTGAAGAGCTCGCGGAGGGGCTCAATGAGCTTGAGGCCATGGCCCTCAGTCATGCGCTTGGGAAGCCCGCCGACGTTGTGGTGCGTCTTGATGGTCTGGCTGGGGCCCTTGAACGAGATGCTCTCAATGACATCGGGATACAGAGTGCCCTGGAGGAAGAATTCGACCTTGCCGGCACGGTCCGAGTGAGCAGCATCCTTCTCGATGCGCTCAGCCTCGGCCTCGAAGATGTCGATGAACTTGCCGCCGATGAAGCGGCGCTTGGCCTCGGGGTCGGTGACGCCGGCGAGTCCGTCGAGGAATTGCTTGCTGGCGTCGACGACAGTCAGGTTGATACCAAGGTGGCCCTCGAGAGTCTGCTTGACCTTCTTGGCCTCGTCGAGACGCAGGCAGCCGTTGTCGACCATGACAGCGTGGAAGCGGTCGCCAATGGCCTCATGCATCAGCTTGGCGGCGACGGTTGAGTCGACACCGCCAGAGACGGCACCGAGAACCTGGCCCTTGGTACCGACGAGGTTGCGGATGCGGGTGATCCACTGGTCGACAAGGCTGGCCATGGTCCACTTCTGCTGGGCCTTGCAGATGCCGACGGCAAAGTTCTTCAGGATAATATCACCACTGTTGGGGGTTAGCAAGAGCTCAAGTGAGGAGTTTCCGGGTCACGTACCCTTCGGTATGAGTGACTTCGGGATGGAACTGAATGGCGTAGATGGGCTTCTCGCTGTGGCCGATGGCGGCGTACTCGGAGTTCTTGGTTGTGGCGATGGTGTGGAAGCCATCGGGGAGCTTGGCGAGCTTGTCACCGTGGGACATCCACTGATTGTTGTTAGTCTCACGGGTGCTTGACTGGCAGGCATTCGAGCCAACTTACGCAGCGCATATCTTCACCGATACCCTCCTGTGAATGTGTTAGACGACCTGACCAAGTCCCTGCATAAACGTGTACCTACAAAGAGACGGTCGACATGACCGCTGACCTTGCTGGCATTGAGAACGGCAAGTCCGTATCTACGCGACGTCAACAAAATGCGCGGAAAACAATATTTTGAACATGCTCACTCTCGGGCAGTGCCGGCAACAACGTTATCGGGAGACAAGCGGTAGGCAAGCTCCTGCATGCCGTAGCAGATGCCGAGGATGGGAACGCCATAGTCCAGCCAGGCGGGGTCGACTAAGAAGGTGTTACTATTGGCGGTAGACAATTGTGATCGCGTCTGCAATAGTACCGTGAGGAGCGCCATCCTCGTAGACGCTGTAGGGACCACCGCTCAGGATGATACCCTTGGGCTTCCAGGCCAAGTCGGCGGCCTTTTGTGTACACGGCAGAAGCTCGGCATAGACGTTGAACTCTCTCATACGGCGGATGAGAAGGTGAGAGAACTGGGAGCTATGGCAAAGGAAAGCTGCGTTTAGCACATCTACGCATATCGCGGGGCCGAATGTGAGTCTCACCCAAAGTCCAGAACAAGGATGGTATCGTAGAGCTTGTGAGGCTCAGTCTCGAGGTCGGTGACAGACATGACGGCGGATTTTCTGTGGGCGACTTGGACGGAGAGGAGGGAGGCTGAATTCGCGGTCTACGTTTGAGGACGGGCAGACGAACAGAATTCGAAAACAGCTATTGTCAAGTCGCCAAGGCAAAGGAAGCGCTCGACGAGTCACAGCAACGGGAACAAAAAATTATTCACACCTGGGGGACCCGAGTGGATCACGGCGGCGCGGTCGCTGGCCAATGGAGGGGCAGGATTGGAGGAGGGGCACGAGGGGCACCAGAGAAAAGTCAAACAGTCTGTCGCGATAACGCTAAAAAGGACCCTTGGAACTACCTGAAAATGACCATCGGTTACAGAAACTGTCCATCATTGACCTGGTTTTTTTTTTTTTTTTTTGACAACTGCATCAACGTAGTGGCTCTTCTCTTTGCTGCGAACAACTCGTTTCAGGAAGAAAAAAAAAGAATTGCCCCGCGCTGGTGCCCCGCGCCAATGACGCACCCGCGGCAACACACGCAGCGTCGTTTCCGAGGGCGACTCTTTAGTACAGGGTAGCAGTACAGAGGCTTGCCGCCTAGCCTACCTCTGGCATTTTTCACGCCCAAGTCGTGGTGGCCTTGATATAAAAACTGAAACAATGTAGTCATCACTCGAAGATATAATTAAACTGGTTCCGATTCAGTGAACGCTAGGTGGCCGATGCATAGCTTTATTAATCGGTGAAATGTATCGGTTAACGGTGGTGCATCTACGACGCGTTGCGTGAGCAGTCCATCCAAAGCAGGGCCTTATGAACTAGTTCTTGCGCGAGGGATGAACTATTGAACAAATAACACGAGGGCAGAAAAATATTTCTTCCAAGAAAAACGAAAAATAAAGTAGGCTCTTGAAGTCATTTGCATCACCTCCGCATCACCGTTTACGATTCAATGTAACAGCCGGCAACTTGCTTAAACCCCATTCTTGGTCATCTCAAGACAGTGATTTATTCCGAGCCCTGGTCATAAATAGTTCCAACGGCGCAAGTGTGATGCAATCTCAATTCTATTTTTGGAGTGGCGTCGTAGCATGCATCGGCAACGTCGATCCTTTACAGCTTCACGTCCCGAAACTCGTCGTCAATCACCGTCAGCGCCTCGTACCCGCCCTTTTCCACGACCTCGTCGTCCACCACCATCGTGGCCAGCAGCTTCGCCGGCTCCGTCGCGCTGTAGTTGTTGCTGACCTTGTGGTGGCAGCACGGCGCCTCGAAGAAGCTCTCCCCCTTGCCCAGCACGCACGTCTCCTCGTCGTTCATCTTGTTGACGACCTGGCCCTCGAGCACGAGCACCGACACCGACGCCCCCGCGTGCCTGTGCGGCGGCGTCGCCGCGCCGGGCGGAAAGCTGACGAGGAGACCAATCGACGACTTGCCGGGGCAGTTGGGCAGCTTGTAGTGATAGGCAAGCTCCACGGCGGGCGACGGGCGGCTGTCGCGCGTTAGTCTGTGAGCTGTAAAATCTTCCCAAATCCCCTCAACGTCGCCTTCCCGGGAGCAGCATAAACGGTACTGGAACCCGCCACCGAGTCACTTGTGATTGATTTTGTACATACCCGCGCTCGTACTTGGGAAGTTCAGGAATCGTAAAGACCATCTTGTACGCGAGTTTTTTCTGTCAATTGAGTGAACTGAGACCGACAATGATAATGATTCCAAAACGTTGTAATAGGGAATTGAGTGAAAACGAATTTTAGCAGTCTTATTTATACATCAGCAACGGGCACCAGCTCGATACCTCCAGCCCTCCGGCCCGGTGTGGGGCTCAACGTCCGGCTCCCGAATACCCGCATAGCCTATCGATACGGGAATCCCGCCCGAAGGTCCGATGCTCGAGTCTACTGCGCCCGCAGCCATCCAAGGCACCCTGCGAAAACAAGAGTGCGGGTGCTGATTTACGCCTCAACCTTATTGGGTTCAACCGACCATGATGACGCACCTGCAGGGTCTTCTATAAAAGACCCCTGCTTTGCTGCTTGTGCTAGCACCAGACTACTTGATCGGCTTACACCAAGCGGCGTTTCTTAGCACGAGCCCTGTGACGTCCACCATTACCCCAACCTCTCTACACAAAGTAAACATACTTTTCAATCTTTTTTTTTCCAGGTCACATTCATCATGTCTCCCCTGCCCTCAACAATGAAAGTGGTCCACCAGCCGGACCCCAAGTCCACCAACCTTGCCCTCGAGGACGGCCCACTGCCGGAGCGTGTACATCCCGAAGATTGCCTGATCCGCGTCTACACCGCATCGCCATGCCTTGGCGAGCTTCACTGGGAAGAGTGGTTCCCGTCCCTCTTCGACTCAGGCCGCGAGAGGGTCCCATGTACCGAGGCCGCTGGTGTCGTGGTCGAGGCACCACTGGCCTCGGCCCAACATGACGCGGCCACGCCCGGCAAGTACATCTTCAAAGCGGGCGACCAAGTCTTCTTCCGCATCAAGCCAGAAATGACCGGAAACCTTCGGCAGTACACCGTCGCCCGCACGTCGCAGATGGCGCGCAAGCCCAGCAATCTCGGCTGGGTCGAGGCCGGCGCCACGCCATTGAGCGCCCTCACTGCCTGGCAGGGCGTCTTTGACCATGGGGCTCTGGACCACCGCGGCCTGCTCGGTGACGCGGAGGCTCGCCGCAGCAACGGCAAGATGCGAATCCTCATCACGGGCGCCGCAGGCGTGGTTGGCTCATGGGCGGTGCAGCTCGCGGCCCTCGCCGGCGCGGGTGCCATTGTTGCTTACACGGGAGGGGCGTCGTCGGCCGACCAGGCCAGAAAGCTTGGCGCCACCGAAACCATAGACTACAAAACAACAAAGCTAGATGACTGGGTGGCGCAGGACCCTGAGCAGCGATCCGCGGACGCGGTTCTGGACTGCGTGGGCGGCGCTACGCTGGCGTCGTGCTGGCACGTGGTCAAGCAGGACGGTATCTTGCTGAGTGTGGCCAGCGACCCCGTCCAGAATAAGCCACAGTCTGTGACTAAAACTACATCGGTTGCAAAATGGTTCTTGGTAGAGCCAAAGGGAAGTCAGCTCGCGTTGATTGCGAAGCTCATGGAAAAGGGCCAATGTAGTGCCAAAGTGGATAGTGCTGTCGAGTTTGAAGACTTTCAGATTGCTTTTGACAAGGTAGAGAACAAGAAGGCCAAGGGAAAAGTTGTGATAAAGGCTACCAAGGTTTTATAATCAAAGTATTGCTATCCTCGCACTCTCATTAATTCTAGCTATTGCTTGCCCTTCATCTTCCTGCTACACAGCCAAGATCCAGCCTGGGCAACCATAGCAACAAGCTCACTCTTGTGACACCATATCGCTAAAAGAAGAACAACACCCCATTGATATACCCAAGCATAACTCAAACGCAACCTAGTCATCAGGAAATGTCGCGTCATTCACCACGACATGTCTGGGTGCTGCAGCGGGCCAGTTCCCTGGTATGACCTGCTCACTTCTTACCGCATTGGGCCTTGCCGGCGGGAACGACCTCTTCTTTCGGCATGTTAGCAAGTCACATTCAATAGTACTCTCTTAGCTTGCGGATATGACCCAAACTTACTAATAGTTCTTTTGAGGGTGCACTTCTGCAGGACGCAGCGCTGAGCAGACTTGGCGATTTTTCCACCGTGGCCGCAGATGCAGGAAGTGTCCGTGAAGGCGCAGAGAGTGGTACTTTTGATGGCTTTTGCAATGCAGGGGATAGCACAGTCAGGCATATTGGGAATTTTGAGCGTTTCGGAAGCCGCGGGCTTCTCGGGCCGGGCGGTAGTTGTGTCGTTGCCAGGGAGGACGGTTGTGCCGTTGACAGGCAGGACGGGAGCTGTGCCGTTGACGGACAGGACGGGAGCTGTGCTGTTACCAGGAACAGGAGCAGGAACGTTGTGTTTGCCGCTCGCGACACCATCACACGTAGCTTCAATAGCCGGTGCAATCATGCCTAAATCACATGTGAGCACATGTTTGCCAAGTCTCGAGGCTCAAGTGTAACTAACCAAGTTTCGTAACGTCTTTGACCTTTCCCATGCATCTGTTCTCGACGCAGGTCGACGCCAACTTGACCCATCTCTCTTTGTGGAGGCAGGCGCAAGCGATATCCTCCTCCGCGCACACCTCGGGGAGGAAGAGTCGGACGCAAACACGGGAGCACCCAGCAAGCGCGGGCCTGGTGTCAATTGTGCCGTTCTTGGACTGCACAGGAGTGCCCTGATGGTGGTCATGATGAACAGCAGAGTCTGCAGCGGCCAAGACCGCGAGGGTAAGAGGGGCGACGACGATGAACCTCATTTTGAAGATGCTTTCTCGATGAGAGGAAAGGAAAATCAAGCAGATGATGGGCGGCTTGGACGTCTTAAATAGATCAAAGTTGCGCTGCTAGTGATTGCGGCGGATGCCCAAACCAACAAACTTTGACAACACCATTTTCACAACCATGGTGATTTACATCGAGCGCCAAAAATTGTTGAGCGGACCGGCCGCAGTAGCGCGTCTTTAGACTTTGCTTCATGCCGACGGGCCGAGTCAGAGTGGCCAAGTACTGCAGTACTTCCACCAGCCAAGTGAAGAGTTTGCCAAGTATACAGCCCAGGACAGCGCCACGCTCGAAGCGCAGGAGCCTCACGTGCGGTTCGGCCTGGGCCTGTCAACACTGACGCCGAGGTTGTGCTCGCGCAAGCCACGCGTATCCAAAACGCCTCAACCCATGAGGTGAAAGTATGGCTTGTGCGTGGCAGATGGAGGCTTGCAAGAGTTTAGAGGCTTGCAAGAGTTTCCTACCGACGGGGAATCATTCTCCCATAAAAGAATGTGCAATGCGCAATGGACGAAAAACCTTTCAGCGGCCAATCTAAATTGTTCATCCTCCCAAACAATCCCAACTTTTACAAACATCTTCTGTCACTACATTGTGCGACTCTGTCAGCCCTCGTTTAAACAACACAACCATCACATCTCACTGGTTCCGATACTATTGAGCTCATTATGCTACTGTCTTCCGGTGTTCTGGTGGCCATCGCGGCCTTTCTCACCCCTGCCCATGCCATCGCCATCGACCCAAACCTCCCGGACGGCGTCTACCAGATCCACTGGTCTCGCGAGCCATTGGACTCAAAGGTCATGGCGCTGACGTACTTTGACACGCCGCACGACGTCAACATCACGGCCGTCAATTTCAACGGCTACCTCGGGATCAAGGAGAGGAAGCCGTACTGCATGCAGATGGACAGCCGTCTTGCAAAGGTCAAAAAAATCGATACCAACTATACCCGTGCCGACGACCAGCTCAAGGCCATGAACATGCTCGCCAACTGGTGCGAGATGGCCACGTACGTCCACGCAGGGGCCATGGTCGTCGCCATCTACAACGACATGCTGTATTACCTTTGCAACTGGTCGACGACGCACAACTACAGGAGCGCGCAAGCGTCGCAGCGCTGCTCCAAAGGGGAAATTCTCGTTGTCGACGGTATATTGGATCGCTGCCACCCCGGAAGGCGCGCCGAGGTGTTACTTGGCGGTTGGGAGAAGTCCTACGGCAGGAGCCATCGTTTTGGAGATATCTGTGATGGCATCGACCGTGGACAACGAGCACACGGTTAGAAGCAAACTGTAGGGTTTAGTTATGCCTGCCATCACACTTACGCAGCTGATTGACAAACCATCGACCTGTAGAATCTGAAGCTACAAATGCCCTTCATAGCTTCCACTAATACTAGATTACAAGGTCCATCCGCCTGTCGGCTACTTTTACCCGCCTGTAGTATTATTGTGACGCTTGTGTCCCAGTTGGCCTATCGAGAATCGCGCCGTCTCAGACAACGGCATGTTGGTGGTGTCCTGGTAGTATGCACCCTTGGCCTGCAGTACGAGAAATCTGGGCCTCTTTGGATGTGTAAGATCCCGGCGGCCGCGCTCGAGGTCAGCATGTTTACGTTTGCGTGAACTGACGACTACGACGACACTGGCGAAAGCGCTGGACTCAGCGCGAAAACGGTCGCTTGCGATGACAGCCCAAACATTTGGACGTCATCGAAGCATGCTGGCTCGCGATTTTTTCGACAAGGTGGCCTCCAGGCGGCAATTTGATGCCGTGCTTACACTGGTCCGACTGAGCCGCGATTACACAAACGCGACACAATGGTTACGCCATCGTAGGTGCTACCAGACATTTGTTGACACGCTTAAAGCGACTGTGTAGCCTTTGTGTGAGTCGGGCTCAGACAAAGGGGAGGCTGCTCGCACCACCACAAAGATATCACGCTCTTCTTTCTTTCGCTTCAACACTAACAAAGCGACTAGCTGGGTACTATCGAGGTACGAAAGTTTGGTTTTATTGTTGTTCAGAGAAGAAAAAACGACCAAAACGCTGTTGCTAATATCCTCTCTCCCATTGTCCTGTCATGTTAGAATACACCAATTTCCACACCCAGTACAAAAGTCTTCTAAAATCGTCCAACGCATGTCCATCACACTGCTCGACATGACCTCCAGCTCAGCCACCGCACGTGAGAACCGGCAAACATACAAGATGCCGGCATCAGACAACCACCCCTGCCAACCGCGCTGCAAGACGGCTTGGCGCCCGACAATACGACAAACTCGGATGCGCTCCCGGGTGGTGGGAGCGGCGCCCCTCATGACGGGGCTCGACGATAAGGGGCAGCCACGAGAGGCCTTGCCACGGGATCCGGATGAAATATCGTTTGATGAAGCGGTACGGAGAGTTCATCGGCCCAGGGTCATACTGCACTGTCGACGAGCGGCAGCACCGGAAAAGGCATCGCGTCGGCCGAAGATCATTCTTCGTGTGTCCAAGGCCGAGAGCAAAGCATCGAGAACCGCCAGCTGGAGTCAATACAGCTCCGTCAAGATGATGGAGGACTGGCTCTCTAATTTATACCACAGGCCCTCACGGTCGAGTGGCGGGGGCAGTGCTGCGCTGGACACAGGGAAGAATTTGCCGCCGCGCGACCTTGTGCGAGCCAGATGCCGACAACGGCACACCGACTTTTGAGTGCGGGAGCAGCGTTGTATTCGTGAAATATTCGTATAGCCATGTTCAATAGATCGAGCTTTTCCTGTTGAATCGTCGTATCATCAATCGTGTCATACTCTTGCTTTAGCCTCCGGTTACAGCCCCATGTCATCATCGCTGCCGTCCTCGTCGGCACCAGCCCCGCCGCCCTCCTCTTCCTCCTCTCTACGCGTCGTCTCCGCGCTCGCACCGAGTTTCCGTACACCCTCAACCACGGCGGTCACGAAGCCCCTGCTTTCGGCGAGCTCCATGGCGCCAACGCCGCGCAGGCTCATGACGCCGTCCACGCCGCCTTCTAGCTGCGTCGTGCTCGCGCGCATCTTGGCGCCGCGCACCTCTTGCAGATCGCGCAGGAGCGAGCGCACTTCTGAGGCGGAGGGCACGTCGTCGCCAGCATGTGTAAGCAGCATCTCGGCGAGCTCGAGCCAGTGGTAGGGCAGGGCGCCTGACGGCGCGTTGGCCGTACAGGATGGCAGGAACGGTGGCGAAAGAACCGTCTCGTCTGGGTCATCGCCGTTGATCCGTCTGGCGTTTCCGCGCGAGTCTGCACGTACAGGGGGCGGCGGAGGAGGCGCCCAGCCGCTCGTGTCGGTCTTGGTCTCGTGTTGGATGATGTCGCGGAGTGATTCCGGGTGCAGCCACGCCGGGGCAATGATGTTGGCGCGGCGCTGCTTTTTTAGAAGAATAGCGAGCCACAGAGGGATATTGCTTCGTCGTGGAGGGCGGAGGGATGGTGTAGGGCCCTAGTCGGCGCACAATGGTTAGCATGATGCTGATGAAATGCGAGGGAGGGGTCGTCGCGACGCGAGTTCACGTACTCCAAGAAGCTCGATGCTGTCCAGCCGTTGCCGCGGCATGACTGTGACGAGTTCCATTTCGCATAGAAATGCCACCTCGTTCGGTACCAGGCCGCTAGGCAACGGGAGGGCCATTTTTGTTGGCGCGGTGTGATGTTGAAGCTGGATCGTGCGTGACGGTCCGGCCACGCCAAAAAAAAATGCCCCTCTATTGTGTGAGCCGTGACGAAGCGGGCACATCAACCTCAAATCAACCTTGCACTTTGACAACGAAGCAGAGTTGGAAAAATTACTTGTTTACTCCGAGAAAAATCGAAAACGGGTTATAGCCTCGATATTGTGTCTCAATGCCTAGCTGATCTACCCAGTCCGCCCTCGTCGTAACACCACAGAGCTAATCAGCTAAGAACTATCGATGAAAATCGATGAGAATCAACTGAAAATGACAGGAAGAATTGTATTGTTTTCCGAAGTCTCCTGTCGTGTCAAAAAATCCCATTCCGATACGCAGGCCGTAATCCGTATTGCTCCTGTCCAGCTGCTTCATCCATCATACCCTATCTATTACAGGAACGGCTGAGACATGAAGTCTTCGACTCTACAAGTATTAGCTTCAAGATATTCAGCTATGGGGTTCCCTAAAAATGCCTCGTGGTGCCATACTCCGGCCAATTTACGGACTCAACGCCGTCGGGTGTGCCGTTACCTGGCGCCGTAGCATGTGGCTTGTCCGCGGCAAACTGTCCAATGGACTTTGCGCGGGGCGCATCACACTCACTTCTCTCGAGCAATACACTACTAATTTGTACGTGCATTGTGATGTACTGCAGCAGATTTCCAATCTCCTTGCGGAAGCTGCCAGCGCTCGAGTCAGCGATGCCGAAGGGGAGCGGCTGCTGGAGCTCGCTGAGCAGTCGCTGACCGCAAAGAAGATGCAAGTGTGCAGCTTCTCTGTCGCCGTTTCAAGCTTCAAATACAACAAAAAACATGGAGCAAAGTATCGCCGCGCGAATGCCGCCGCACATTGGTTTCGCAATCCTCATTTCTCTCAGGGCACGGCCGTAATGTGCTAATGCGAGGCCCCAGTGGCTATTTCTCAGGTCGGACGTCTTCGGAAGAGTGAGCTCGGGCTGCTTTGACATGATGAGAGTATAAACAGCCAGATTGGCGTAGCGAACTGGGAGATTCTCGCGCGCAAGGCGTGGTACGATGTCCGCCCAAAACTTGCCGTTCAGAATTGCGATCTCGTCAGCGCCATGAACGGCAGGAGCATTAATGTGACATGAAAAAGATATGGAATGTATTTCTGAAGCGCTGTAGCTGCCACTGATCATGTCTTTCTGCATGTTTAGGCAGTCGACGTCTGGCTTGGCGTGTAGAAAGGGTGGCGTGAACCGCCCAATCGCAGCGGTCGAAGGAGTCAAGACACCACCTTCAAAAGTGGTGACCTCGGGACATATAATCTTTTGCGTACCTATAATGGGCACCAATACGAACAGGTCCTCGGCAAGAGTGACGGTGGTGCTCTCCGGAGAATATGAGTTGCTGCGTAGCGGCTCATAGCCACCGCACACGCCGGACAACTTGAGGCAGCGGTGGCAGCTGGGCTTCGCCTCGTCGCATTTGACATGTCGCCTCCTGTCTCTGTTAATAATTCAAAGTTGGTCATTCCAAAATTCAGAAGGGCAGCATACTTGCCTGCGAAGTAGTTAATAAATGCTACAGTTGAAAGAAGCAGAACTGCGAGGTCTCTTACAAGAAATGCATCTTGTGCGAACCTTGGGGTACTTCGCGCGTCGACTCTTGGGACGCTCTGGGAGAGCGAAAGTTGTCATAAGAACTCCGTGAAAGCGTTTGCTGCGCACAGTCAGCAGGGAGCAGGTCAGGCTGTCGTAACGAGGTGGCTGCTCGCCTCGGGACAGATTCAGTCGGGAGACGTTTCTGTTTGCTAGAAAACATCTATAATACCTAAACGAGTTACTTTAAAACTATAAGCATCTCAAATACTAGAACTGGCGTTTTAATTGGAATAGCGGCATGTCTTGAAACTGTGGCTCCGTAGGACCTGCGGTAAGCTAGGTGAGAACGACCAGTGAGGACGACGGGAGGGTATTATATATATTGATCCCTGTACCTATCAGCCCTTTGCGGACGACCGCGCCCGCTGCGCCCATAATTCGAATAGTTAACAGAAAAGCAAGGTCGCAGGGTGTAAGCCTCGAACATAGGTGGGGTGTGTTAGAGCGGACAGTTGTACTCGACAGGAGCCCCAAGGGTGTCTTTTCCACGGTACAGTAGTGATATGCTCGATGAAAGATCAGACCGAGTGGATCAATGAGAAACTGAGGCACAATAAAGCAAAGAAACTTCGAGCCGTTGGATACTATGGCAGTTCAATGGTACGAGGTCCGCCTGCCATCCTCCTCGACCCAAGTGTGCAGTCGAGGTGAAGACACCACATAAGTTACTACGAGGTTATCGGTGGATGGGCACGAGGAAGCCGGCAGCACAGTCATGGGACTGAAGCTAGGTTGTCTCGAGCATCGGAAACGTGGGGCGGAAGGGTATATGTAAAGTAGCGACTGTAACTGAAGGTCGCGGTATCAAGCACTTGTCTTGGGCATGTTTAGGGTGTATTTCTGTGACTGGTGTGGCTGCAAGACGTTCCATTTGGATCAAAAGGAGATAAAGAAGGCTACATCAGCCCTATGCATAGTACATTGTACTCCTGGAGCTCACCGCAGGTCCAAATTCCGAGTCTATTGATGCTAAGAGCAAAATGGAATCGCTTCTCCTCGAAGATTCGTCCATAGTAGGCGTGATAACTAGTACCCTAATCTCAACAGCACACAGTTGAGCCACCAGTCAAGTCATATTACTCGGTATGTATGTAGCATTAAGAGGCGTCGCACGAGTCACCGAAAATCAGCCTGCGAACTTTCCGAATTTTGTCTTACCTGGAGAACGTTCGCAGAATGGGCCTTTTCCAGAAACTTCAAGTACAGTCCAAGTTCAGGCAGGGCTTCGGTTGCCGGCGCGCCCGTCGGCGAGACCTATTTTGTCCTGGCCCGGGATATGCCTGTGATTGCATCGTCAAGCTTGGCCGAGTCTACGAGTAGAGCTTATCGTGAGGCAGCGAGGCGTGGGCTAATCTGCATCGAGTGCCATGTTTCATTCCACTTTTACAGCTCGTCAATCGAATGTTGGAATTGGGTAAAGTGGGTAAAGTGATCGACGAAGCCACCGCCACGACTCACATCTTGCCCAGATATTGTCCTACAGATGACCGAGCTGAGACAAGGTGTGGAAGGTTACGGGACTTGCCGGTATTGGGGCCGAGGCAGCAGACGAGGCTGAATGAACCGCGACGCTCAAGCATGAGAGAAGACCATCTTGCGGCAAGACGAGAAATGAAACATCAATGTATGAGGTAAACAAAAAAAATGCCTACCCACGACCACTCCTCTGGGTCTCTGCTCTTGGTGCCGGTCGGGTGGATTCAGATCGGCCGGAGGTCCGTCAAGCGCCGACGACTATGGGTTCGGGCCACCCGAATCTTGGGATTCAAAATGAGACGGCCATGTCCGATTCCTTAGGCCTCAGGTGTGTTTTGCGGCTCTGGCCGCTATTGCGATACCATAGAGTTGTGCATACAGTAATTCATCCAGGCGGCATATGGTTTAAGTATCAATCTCCTGGTAAAGTAGGTATACAACCACACCGCCAGCTCTTGCCAGCCACTGCGTTCCCAGACAGCGCCGCGCTGTTGCAACAAAAATGCCCAATTCTAGATTTTACTGAATGAAGCAAATCTGCCAGGATCATCGCCACCACTGAGACATATTCTTAGATGCTCAATCTGTTGCTGCATCCATTTCTTTTGGAACATCTACGGTACTTCATCTGGAGTTAGTGCTGGTTTCTAGACTTGACGCCACTCTAATCTCTGTCGAGAGCGAGGCCAGTCGGCCAAGCCCATGTGCGCCAGCCGTGTTACTCCGGTTACATGGTTGATTTTGGGACCATTTTTCTTGGTCACACCGCGACGTCCTCGCGGTCAGACTTCGTCTCCGGGTAAGCTGGGCGAACCACATGTGCTCTCTGTTAGTGAGCGAGGGGTCTCAGTTACTGAACCTTTTGAGAAAGAAAGGAGCATGAATAGCCATCTTATCGCGACTGGTGCAATTTTCTTGGTTCCAAGTTGTACGACCGCACCTAGACTGGAGTCTCTAGAGCTACCTAGGAAACCCCGTGTAAGTGGGCGTTCCCGATTGGACCTCGCGCCCGCGGACGTCAACATCTCGTGGGGAAAATGAGTCTCGTCGAGCAATCCACGGCAGGCTACGTCGCTCTGACTATACTGTTTTGAGCTCGCCGAAGTACAGTCACCATGTTTCGGAGGGCGTTCCGAGCCGACACCATGAATCACTAGACGGCCCCGCCTTAACAGGGCGATTTAAAAGAAGTTCTGGTTTTAGACCCGAAGAATTACTTGCGCGGCAGCTATTGAGTCGCGATGCTGTCACTAATCTGCATCAGCGGCTGCGCGAAACGCTATAGCGAATGGAGAGGATTACAGTGGGAGTTCGAACAAGTCGCATTTCATCGAATTTTCTGTGAATGTTCTTGATTATCTCATAGTTAGTCGACTGGGCTTGCGGATTTAACGCACATAAAATCTGTTTCACTTTACAAGCACAGCTAGCGTACCCAGAATGCTGGATTAGCGCTCCGCAAGGGCGTCAACGGCGCGCCCTATCCATGCTTGACAAGTTTATGCCGTGCCACATAAAGTTGGCTGAGCTATCATCACAGTGCCTACCATAAACTCTCTTTGCATTTAATTCCAATTTCTACATCTTAACTGATTCAAACATTGGTTCTCTCGAAGACTAAGCCCGACACTGTTGGCTATCCTTGCAGAGCGACCCCTCCATCATGGCTTCAGCTCTTCCCAACGCCAACGACCCCTCTGTCGTCCTCACCGACGCAAACCCCGACGAGCAGCAGCAAATATGGCACGCCACCCATCCGTCCTGGGGACCTGGGCTTACGCTAGATCAGTATCTTGACCGCGAGGCGTACCTGCTCACGACGGCCCTCGCCAAAGACGGTGGCCTGACGCAATGGATCCTCACAGACTCGTCGGCAGCGGTAGGTAGCTCGCGACCCGTCCTCTCCAGCTGCGAAACCATCAAGAAGCGCGCCCTCGTCGCCGACCCCAGCGGCGCGCTCACCGACGTCACGGCCCACGGCGTGGCCAGCGTCTTTACGGCTCCCGCGTATCGCTCCCACGGCTACGCGGGGAAGATGATGGCCCTGCTCGGCGAGGAGCTCGTCCGTCAGGAAGATGCCACCCCCGGCGCCGCGCGCTTCTCTGTGCTCTTCTCCGACATTGGGCTCACGTTCTACGCAAAGCACCAATGGATGCCCATTGGCAACTCTCATCTCGAGTTCCCCGTCACGGGGCGACCGCCTGCCACCGTGCCCGTCGACGTCACGGAGCTCAACGACGGACACCTCCCGGCGCTGGCGACCCGCGACGAGCAGATTCTCCGCGCGCAGCTCTCCAAGCCCCTCGACGACGGCAGCAGCACCAAGCTCCGCGCAGCCATCCTCCCAGACCTCAAGACGCTGGACTGGCAGTACCGCCGCGAGGACCACATGCTGCGACACTTTCTCGGGCGCGCGCCCAGCGTGCGCGGCGCGCTGTACACGCCACCGGGTGAGCGAGGGGCAGAGCGCCGCGTCTGGGGTCTTTGGGTGCGCTCGCGCTACGGCGGCGCCGATGGAGACCCGGTTGTGACGGTCCTGCACTTTCTGCGCCTCGTCGTCGAGGATGAGGCCGCCACTACAGACGACGAGCTTGCGGTCGCACTGGGGGGCATCATGGCGGTGGCACAGCGCGAAGCGGCCGCTGCCGACTGCAAAACCATCGAGATGTGGAATCCGCCTGCGCGGCCACTTGCTGCGTTCAGCGAGAAGCTGGCGCAGCTTAAAGGCAAGATGGTGGAGCGCGACACGAGCAATCTCGCCAGCTTGCGATGGTTCGGCGCTGGTTCTGTTGACAACGTTGACTGGGTTGCCAACGAAAAGTTTGAGTGGTGTTAATCGACCATATCGTACTGCAAAGGAGAGACATGGCTTCTGTAGTGCATAAGCTTTTAAGTGTATCCCCCATGAAGCATCGTGTCTCATCAATTCGTATATATTTTTCCGCACTCTATCATGACCCTCAAGTCTATGCCGGCAAAGAAACGATTAATTAAGCAAACGCCGCCAATACATGTTAAAGTGCTCCTCCCCATGTTCCCTCCCATATGCCTAGTCATTCAGTGTACCTGTCAAATACAAACACAAGCTTCCTATTTTCCCCGATATATTCTCCGATATCTTCTCCGTAAAAGATGAGACTGTGGTGGTCTAGTAGCTGCGACCAAACATGGTCCACTTGTCGGCCTTGTTCTTGCATTCGGGGTTCAAGCACTCGGTCTCGCCGGAAACGATACCTTCGGGCTGTTCGAAGGGAATGCAGAGTGACTTCATGCCCATGGTGGGTGCCTTCTGGCCCTCAGGAACATCAGGCTGCTCATCCACGCGAGTGGTGAGCTCCTTGATACGGTCCTCGCACTTGCCATCGCCACAGAAGGGGATGAGAACAACGTTCTTGTTGTCAAGCGCAGGGAGAACCTCGTCCCAACTGGTAATCTTGAGCCGGTGCTCGCGGAAAGACTTCTCAGCCTTTGTATACATGTCCTTCTGAATGGTGTCGAGAAGCTCGGGGATCTTTGTGGTGAGATCGTCCAGGGCAATAGTACCCTTCTCGCCTGTATCGCGACGAGCAAAAGAGACAACCTTGTTGACAGCATCCTTGGGGCCGAATTCGATGCGTAGAGGGACACCCTTCAGCTCCCAGTCGTTGAACTTCCATGCAGGAGTGTAGCCATCACGGAAGTCAATGTCCACACGGACGCCAGCCTTCTTGAGAGTGTGCTGAATGTCGAGGAGTTGCTCCTCTTGCTGCTTGCGAGCCTCGGCGGTTGTGCTCTTGTTGATGCCGACGGGAATTAGAATCGTTTGCAGCTTGGCAATGCGAGGAGGGAGCACGAGACCCTTGTCGTCACCGTGGACCATGACCATGACACCAATGACACGGGTAGATAGACCCCAAGAGTTCTGCCAAACGTGAATGTGGGAGCCCCTGTTCACCGGATCTTCGACGGTGATATCAAACATCTTGCTAAAGTTCTGTCCCAAGCAGTGAGAGGTGGCACCCTGGATACCACGACCATTGGAGGGGATATAGCCTTCAACAGTAGTGGTGTAGTATCCACCAGCAAACTTTTCGTTCTCGGTCTTGCGGCCTTTGACAACGGGAACGGCGAGAAGCTCCTCGTAGATGCCTGCATACCAGTCGAGGATCTGAAGAACTTCGACACCAACAAGCTCTTCCGTCAAATGGGCCGTATGACCCTCTTGCCACAAGAACTCGCGGGCGCGCAGGAAAGGAGTGGTCTGCTTGGCCTCCCATCGCACAACAGAGTTCCACTGGTTCAGTCGTAGGGGAAGATCACGGTGGCTTCGAATCCATTTAGCGTAGTAGGGGTACATGACAGCTTCGGAGGTAGGACGGACAGCGACGGGGACTTCGAGGTCCTTGTCGCCACTACACATAGAGGTCAGTCACTTCTTTCGTGTCGGTAAATTGGGTCTTAAACACTCACGCCTTGGTGACCCAGGCCAGTTCGGGAGCAAAGCCCTCAACGTGGTCCTTCTCCTTCTCCAGAGACTTGGCAGAGAGGAACATGGGGAAGCTGGCCTCCTCAACTCCGAGATCCTCAATGCGCTCCTGGAAATACTTGCGGATGACACTCCAGATGTACATGGAAATGGGACGGAGAACAAAGAAACCAGAGATTTCCTGATAGTACTCGACCATCTCCGCTTTGAGGACGACTTCCTGGTACCATTGGGGGAAGTTCTCGGCTTTCTTAACGGTGATGCCGATGATATCGTCCGTCTTCTTGCCGCCGACGACGGGGACGCTGGTCTGCTTGGCGGCGTTCTTAGCAGCCTTTGCAGCCTTGTCAGCCGCCATCTTGGCTTGCTTCTCAGCCTTCTTCAAGGCACTCTTGGATTGCTCAGCGACACCTTCCATTGCGGCGAAAACGAGGCAAAGCAGAGACTTGGTGGAGCTTAAAAGTGTGTTGGAGCGTTTGACTGGGAGGCGGGGCAAAGGTGCGAAGTGCTTGTACGAGTATTTCTGGGTTGTGAGATCTCGCCCAAACTTATATGCCAACTCGAAAACGAAGAAGCGTTTGCGTCGTCTGAGTCACTGCGAAAGGGCGAAAGGGCGAGACACGGAGGGCGGTCGAGATTGACGAGAGTCGCTCGGGGTGTGACCACGAGCGCCAGGGCTTATCTTTTTTTGGTGGTGGAGGGGGAGACGAGACCCTGCCCCGCGCCCACCAGCACCTGAGGTCGGAGGGGCAGTCCGGGTTAGGGCAGCGCCGGCCAATCAGCGGGAGGGGGGCGGTCCGACCAGGAAGAGCTCGACTGGTGGCGCTGAAGCTTGCATTGAGGCCCGAAGCCCGCTAACTGTGCCGGCTGGGCTGCACCACCACAGGCACAAGGAGTGTAAAAAATGCACTGCGACGCGCCCAGCAGCACACACGCTACTGCCGCCAAATGCCCTCCACCCACAGCCAAATGCCCTCCACCCACCGCCAAAATCCTCCCCCGGAGCTGGAACAATCTCTTCTTCCGAAGCTCACCCTCCCCCAAAAAAGCTTCGAGGGGCAGATGGTCCACTGTGGAAGCTCGTGGTAAATTATAGCGTCGCGCAGGCAGAAACTCGATTTCTAGCAATCACTACCACAACCTCGCTTTCTGCCAACGATCCGCGCCATCAAGCACCGCTGCAGAAATGGCGTCCATGTTTGAACAGCCGGGGAACGGTACCCTTTTCCTTGGTGGTCAGAAGATTTCCGGCTCCGACATTCGTGACCAAAACGGTACGCCTCGTTGACTCCTCGCCGCCGCATCCCACCACAACTGCTAACTCGTCTGCCTACCCTACCAGTCCTGGCCACGCAAGCCATTGCAAATGTCGTCAAGAGCTCCTTTGGCCCCAGTGGCCTCGACAAGATGATGGTCGACGACATTGGTGTAAGTTTCGCTGCCAATTCTGCCTGGCGTAGCTAGCCTGCCCCTCGCCGTTTTACTCACCGCAAACTAGGACGTCACCGTCACCAACGACGGCGCCACCATTCTCCAGCTCCTCGATGTCGAAGACCCGGCCGGCAAGATTCTCGTCGACCTCGCTCAGCAACAAGATAAAGAAGTCGGTGACGGCACAACCTCGGTCGTGCTGATCGCCGCCGAGCTGCTCCGTCGCGGCAACGAGCTCATGAAGAACCGCATACACCCCACCACCATCATCACCGGCTACCGCCTTGCTCTCCGCGAGGCCATCAAATACCTCCAGGACAATGTCAGCATCAAGGTCGAGAACCTTGGCCGCGAATCCCTCATCAACATTGCAAAGACCTCCATGTCTAGCAAGATCATTGGCTCCGACTCCGACTTCTTCGCCGACATGGTTGTTGACGCCATTACCGCCGTCAAGACGACCAACTATAAGAACGAAGTCAGGTACCCCGTAAAAGCTGTCAACATCCTCAAGGCCCACGGCAAGGGCACCCGCGAGTCCATGCTCGTCAAGGGCTACGCTCTCAACTGCACAGTCGCCTCCCAGGCCATGCCCACTTATATCCAGGACGCCAAGATTGCTATCCTGGATATGAACCTGCAAAAGGAGCGCATGAAACTCGGTGTTCAGATCACAGTCGACGATCCCCAACAGCTGGAGCAGATCCGTGCCCGTGAATCCGGCATGGTTCTCGAGCGTGTTGACCTGATTCTTAAGGCTGGCGCCAACGTCATCCTGACCACCAAGGGCATTGACGATCTAGTATTAAAAATGTTTGTTGAGCGAGGCGCCATGGGCGTCCGTCGCTGCAAGAAGGAGGATCTCAGACGCATCGCCAAGGCGACTGGCGGCAGCCTATTGAGCACTCTTTCAGACCTTAACGGCGACGAGAAGTTTGATCCCTCGTACCTCGGCCACGCCGATTCCATCTCGCAGGAGCGCATCTCTGACGACGAGTGCATTATTGTTCGCGGAACCAAGAACCACTCTGCCGCCTCGCTCATTCTGCGCGGCCCCAACGACTACACTCTCGACGAGATGGAGCGTTCCGTCCACGACTCTCTCTGCGCTGTCAAGCGCACCTTGGAGAGTGGTAGCATTGTTCCTGGTGGTGGTGCCGTCGAGACTGCCCTTCACATTTACCTCGAAGAATTTGCGGGCACGGTCGGTTCGCGCGAGCAGCTTGCCATTGGCGAATTCGCCCAGTCGCTCCTGGTCATTCCCAAGACGCTGGCCGTCAACGCTGCCAAGGATGCCGCAGAGCTCGTCGCGCAGTTGCGCTCAAGACATGCGCTGTCTCAACGCATCCAGGAGGGCGAGGCCAATGACGATGAGAAGACGCTTGCCCGCAAGAAGGGCTACAGAAATTATGGTCTGGACCTCACGCGCGGCAAGGTTGTGGATGAGATTAAGCTTGGTGTCCTCGAGCCCAGCATCAGCAAGGTCCGCCAGCTGAAGAGTGCCGTTGAGGCATGCATCTCCATCATGCGTATTGATACCCTTATCAAGTTGGATCCCGAGCAGCCTCAGGATGACGGCCATGGCCACTAAGAGAAAAAAAAGCAAAGGCCAAATGGAATGAAAAGTAGAGGAAAATAATTTTAAGACCCCGTACATGTATTTACAATCAGAGTAGAAGGGCGGGATGATTATAAATACAAAAGGCATAAGGCCGCGAAACAAAACAGAGAAAGGAGGCGTTTACCTTGTGTATGAAATATATAGAAGCAATGAAAGGATATGGTGCACCAGAAGACTCCTTTTTCATTGCGAGTTGGATCTTTGCCATGAAACTTACAAGAATCAACGGCCATCAACAAGTATACGAAGAGCCCTGTACGGCTGTTTCGGGTATCTGGTCATCGAAGAAGAAGCTCAAGACCATAATTGGCATTTTCAGCACGAATGTACTGACCTGCAACGCCCAAGCCTTTGAGCAGCGGGCCCATCGGAGTGTCTATCCTCCTATCTCTGCCCCTAGGTATTGGGATCATGTGGGCGCCATAAGTTCATCGCGGCTTGGCTTCTCGTGGTAACTGGGAATGGTGCGCATCCGTCACTTGCTCGACTTTGAGGCAAGAAGAACGATCCTGCAAATGCTGCCATCGAGAGCAACTTTGCAGAGATGAGATGTGCCATGGAAAAGGAGACGCAAGCCGGCAACGCAACTTGACTGGAGCGCTTTGCCATGTCAGCAAGCACCCCCAAGCTTCTATACAGAACCAATTTGGCATGACGATGCAATTTTCGGCAGGAATGGTGCGGCATCAACTTCTTCTTTTGCTGCGACGCCATCGTCTTCCAATTCGTTCGTGTTCAGGACCCTGTTCTCACGCAACCCGTCCTCGGATCTGCCAGCGTGGTCATGACCCTCTTCCGTCTCCATGTCGATGAGAGATTTGGCCCGTCGCTGGCCTTTGCCTCTCGGCGCCCTTTGGCAAGCCGGCTAGCTGTTCGTATCTGCTGCTGTTGGTGCAGTGAAGACACCAGAAACACATCCCGGAAACAGACTCATTATGGATGGCATGTGCTTGCAAGCTTACTGCCTCGTCTGCGGCCACATGGGGAAAGTCGGCGTGAGTCGTTGTTGGCGAAACGTTGCCGCTGCGCACGCGTGCAAAGCAGGCGGCTCTGGCCATCGCAGGAAACTGGTCCGGGAATTGCGAGTAGACTTGTATGTTGAGTCGATCGCTTCTAGGTTTCTTGCACTCGCCGACATGTATCAGTCATGGTCGGCTTCTTGACAGCCCTTGCAACCAGTGGACTCGGGTATGCGTCTGGCATCGTCTTTGCGGACACCACCTTGGCGGCGGCATTGCTGGCGCATTTCTTCTTGTACGAGTTCCAGATACGTAGATTTCATGTGCGGCGAAAGACTCAACGCTTGTCATAGCTAGAAATGGTTGCCAGGCTATGCCACCAGAGAACAGCGTGCGGCGGAAAAGTAAAGCTCTAGAGTTCTCTCTAGTCTAGCATTACATAGTTATTCAGTATGCTTGTTGTAAGTATTGCTTTATTACTCTCTATTTCTGTTATTTCTACCCTTTTGTACTCTTTTTTCCATCCTTTCCATATTTTCCATCTTTTATTTTTAGATGTTCTACGAAAAGTCACTTCTTCTTTTCAGTATTCTTTTTTTCATTTCATCCTCCGTTCTCTATTATGAGTCCGCACATAACGCAGTCTTCCCGGAGCCAGGAATTCCATCAACGGCTCCCTCTCGACGACAAGCTGCCCGAACCGCGTACGGCAAATGAATCCCGTCGTAGATCATTCCAGCTTCTCAGCTTTTCTGTTGGACGAGGCTGCAGTGGCGTCCACTGCCCGCGTCAGCCTAGCGAAGGAGTGCGCGCCCGTCCACAGGCCTGCGGGGGCTTCTTGAGCCGTGTTAGCCGTGTCTGGTGACTGTAACCAAACGAAGCCTAGGCAATACCTACCCGTAGTTAGACTAGCCATCACGTTTTGTCGGAGTATCTATCAGTTGAACCATAGCATGAGCCCTTGTGTAATGGCTTTCGCTACAAAAATCTATCTACTCTGCTTTGTTGCAACTGCACAGCTGTCTCCCATTAGCGAGACGTCATCATCCTGCTGGATTAACAACTAGCGCGAGCTTTCCAGCACCTACCACACATATACACCACCATGGACACTCTCGCTACCAATATTGCGCGGCTCGCAGATTCTTGCGCCGGTGACGTTCGCGCTGTCCTGGTCGCGGAAACAAATCGCACCCAGAACCTGCCGCATCTCGCGTCGGCGTACAGTGCCCTGCAGGCGCTCCGGCGCGGGGCCGTGCGGCTCCGCGACAGCCTCGCCGCCGCCGTCACCGTCTCGGACACGCTGAGGTGGAGCGTGATGCAGTCGCTCGAGGCATGCCACTCGCATGCTGCGTTGCTGCTGAAGCAAGTGGCGCGACTAGATGCAGAGAATGCGGTACGGACGAGAAAGGGTTTCTGGACAGTGCTGGGGGCGTTTGTCGGGGCGCACGTGAAGCTCTTTGCCTGCTACGCTGATCTTTTATCACTGTGCGTCATGCCACGATACTCCAAGTTTGTAGACTGACGAATGCTGTGATTTATAGAGCTACGGCAGATGACCAGGTTGAGGGTCTCAACGCCCCCGCCAGCCAGGAAGTCATCCACCAGGCCGCGCATGCCGTCCGCCTGGCCGCCGACGCACCCGACATCTTCGCCGATGAGCCCTCGCAGGTAGCTGCTCTTCCGTACCGCGTCAGCAACACTGACGCGCCTCCTCCGTACGAGTCCAACCCAGGACCACCACCAGCCACCGGCATCCTGCGCCGGGCATCCCACGACAGCGAAGCCGGCGCTAGCAGCAGCGCACGCAGGCGCGCCTGGGCCAAGGTGGCATCCCCCGTCAAAGCTTTCCGTGGGCACATGGGCGCCGGCGTCGTCCTCCCGTTTGTCGACGAGCTCTGCGCGGCGGCCGCGAGCGGCCAGGCCAAGCAGGTCGAGGCTCTCGTGGCGCAGGGCGCATCCGTCGACGGCATCAACAGCCACAACGACACGGCGCTCGGCCTCGCCGCCGCGCACAACCACATTGACATCGCCCGGGCCCTTCTGCAGGCCGGCGCCCAAGCCGCCTTTCAGGGCCCGCACCGGATGCCCCCAGTGTTTGTCGCCGCCGCCGCCGGCCACCGGGAGCTGGCACTGCTCCTGCTCGAGCGCGGGGCGTCGGTGACGGCCAAGGACATGCGCGGCCGGCCGTTCCTCATCCAGCTCGTCGACGAGGGCGACCACGCGGCGATGCAATTCCTGCTCCAGCACGGCGCCAACGCCAACGCCAGGGACGCGACGGGCCGGACGCCGATTGCGCACGCCGTCGCGACCAACGACGTGTCCATGGCGACGATCCTGCTCGCGTTTGGCGCGGACCCCAACGCGCGCGACCCCGCCGGCCGGCCGATCCTCGTGCAGGCCGTCGAGAGCCAAAACGGCGCGCTGGTGCGCTTCCTGCTCGACAGCGGCGCCGACAGCAACAGCCGCGACGCCACGGGCGCGTCGGTGCTCGCCGTCGCCTGCCAGAAGCACGTCAAGACGAGCGACACGGTGCAGCTGCTGCTGCGGCGCGGCGCGCGGCCCGACTCGACGACGGTGACGGGCGCCACGGTGCTGGCCGACGCGCTCGGGCGGCACCGCGTGGATCTGGCGCGGGTGCTGCTGGAGCACGGCGCGGACCCGGGCGCGACAGAGGTCACGGGCCAGCCGCTGGTGGTTGTCGTGGTGAGGAGCAGGAAGATGGTGCTCGAGGACAAAATGGAGCTGCTGGGGATGATGCTGCAACGGGGCGCGTCGGCGCGGGCGCGGGACTTTGTGACAAAGGAGACGGCGGTGGAGGTGGCGCGGAAGGTCGAGTGTAAAAAGGTGGTGAAGCTGCTGGAGTCGTATGAGAATGCAGAGTAGATGGCGGCAGATGTGACTGCACACGGCGTGGGCGATGTGCTCGTGCATCTCACTGGGAAAGAGACTGTTGCGATATGAAAAAAAAAATGTTCTATCATCTATACGAAGTAAAGCGCCAGTGGCAATGGTTAATCAAAGTGCCAAATGAAAATGTGCTATCCCAAAAAAAGAAATCCTTGACGCCGTGACTGGGACGTTTTGTCTCAGTGATTCCATGTCCCCGTGCATTTCATCCATCGTTTTTGTAACCCTCTTGTTCGTAGATTTTATTTCGGCTGCACAAACTCTTGCAAAAACCAGGCGTGCATTCTGGCATCCGGCGTCAGCTCGGGATGGAAGCTCGTGCCCAGGACATTGCCCTGGCGCACGGCGATAATGTCGCCCGCATTGTCCTTGACGTTGGCCTCGGACACGACCGTCTTGGGCTTGGCCTTGTTGACTCGGTCGGGGAGGGTCGCGACGACGGTGACGCCCGAGGTTTGCTTCGTCGAGTGGGAGGACAGGACCTCCTCGACGACGGGGGCGCGGATGAAGACGCCGTCAAAGGGCTTGGTCTCGGCGTCGGGCAGGAAGGGCAGGTCGAGGGGCGCGATGAAGCTCTCAATCTGGCGGCCAAAGTGGTTGCGGTGGACGCGGACGTCGAGGCCGCCAATGAGCTCCTGGCCGCCCTTTTTGGTGGCGTTGGCCTGCTCGGAGAGGAGGATGAGGCCGGCGCAGGTGCCCCAGGTGGGTTTCTTGAGGACTCTGAAGAAAGATGGAAGGGTTAGCATTCATGCCGGCCGGCCAGAGGAGCAAGAACGAGAACGGGATGGCGGCGGCGGCGGCGGCGGCAGAAATGGGTCAACGCACTTGACAAACTCGCGCAGAGGCTCGAGGAGACCAGACTGCGCGGCGACAAAGGAAATGGTGGTGCTCTCGCCGCCGGGGATGATGAGGGCGTCGCAGCGGGCCAGCTCGTCCGGGGTGCGCACCTCGACGGCCTCGACGGCGGTCGGGAAGGCGTCGGCGAGCTGGGCGGCGGCCTTGCGGACGAGGGCGACGTGCTCGGCGAAGCCGCCCTGGAGAGCGAGAACGCCGACGGTGGTGGTGGTTGGCTGCATGTTGGAAAGAGTCGACGAAATCAGAAAAAAAAAATGGCAATACAACCAAAAGAGAAAGCTTGAAAGGGGAGCAAACAGATTGGTACAAGGACGGCTGCTTCTAGTGAATAGGCCGTCGACCGCATCGGCTCAAGCCGGGCTTCTGGATTATTAAAAGTTGTGTCGGCTTTGGAGGGGTCATTCATGCCTTTTTTTTCTTTGGTGGGGGCTCCGCCTTCGGACACCCTTGTAGCGCCACTGATCACAGTACCACCAGCGCTGTCGAGCCGCAGGCGTGTGGCGTGGTCCAGTGCGGTACCTAGTACTCGGTATGTTGGACCATGTTCCTTGCTGGGCGCGTGGGTGACTGGCAGTGGCTTTCATTTGCGTGTGATGCAGCCGCACCGTAACACTGACATGGAAAATAACTTAACTAATTGCTAAAAAGAAAGAAACAAAGAGGGAAGAAAACGTCATATTTGACAGCCTCATTACTCAGCACCGCACTTTCTCGACGGGCTACCGTCTTCCATCAGCTTAACTTTGCGTGGTCGTGGTCGGGTCAGTTTTCTTCGCCTGTACGTAACGGAATGGTCATTGGTGTGTCGACCACGGCGCCGAGAAATACAACGGTGGAGAGAGGGGGGAGGCCCCGAATCTGGCTGAGCGAGCGGCAGGACAGCCGGTGCATGGGCTGGGCTGCTTGTCTTGGGCCTTGTAGGCTTTTTACGATGGCCCCCGCCCTCCTCCGCGCGACTCAGTGTGACAAATTATGAGTCGAACGAGTGGACGGCGAAGCCCGGGCTCACGGAGAGCACACGACCGAATAGCAGGTCGGGATGGTAAAAGTGTATACGGAGTACACGCGGCGGAGTGTAGTCAATAGGGCGCACATGCGGTCACTTGAGCAATCGCAAACAACCATGTCCGCTCCTTCGCCACTGTTCGAATGATGCCTGTGTCTTCTGGATACACGCGGTGGGCTGCAGGAGGTGGTTTTTATT
>JAPFRW010000437.1:0-32097 GCA_030778065.1 Akanthomyces uredinophilus
ATATTATTTATAGTTATAATAAGGTATTTTATTAAGAGGTGTAAAATTAATAATAGTGGCTCCTAGGTGGGTTGGCTCCTAAGTGGGTGCCCGACGTTAGTAGTTAGGCATGTCTTTGGGCCTGGCCGCCTGGGCACCTGGGCAACTTGGGACAGAGTCGGCAGCCTGGGAATTCGGAAGCGACTGCTACTGTACGCTGGAGCGGTTTAGTTTCGCCGATCCTGGCGCAACTCAAGAATATCGTTGGCCAACTTTCGCACCAAGCTTGAATTCCCGCAATTTCGCTACCATTTATCAGTTCGGCCTTTGTCGCGTTGTGACGTCTTGAAGCTCCACCACATCCTTCCTGTCAGCTCCTAGTGCGACGCCATGCAGAAGAGGCTCCTGGCTCTAGCCTGTCGTAGAGAAAGCGTCCCAGTGACTTCGGCCGGCTGTCTCGGGATTGGTGAACGTGTTCAGCTAGTAATGCAGTAATGCGACAGCAGCTCAATAGGGCGGCAGTAGTGCATTGAGAAAATCGCGGGGAGTTCTCGGGGCGATGTGTCGCGCGAACTGGGAGCGTGAACAAGGTGTCTCTCCTCAAACCCCATAAAAGGAGTCGCGCGACCGTCGTGCAAGATCGGGATCTTATTTCCGCCAGGGCGCCGCCACTTTGACTCTGGGTCGTTTGGCTGTTTCGACTGCTTCTTCTCAACCAAAACTGTGCGCGCAGGAACAATCAACTAAAATGGATACGTTCAATGTGAATGCTTACACGCCACTGGAGACGACGGAGATATGCTCTCGCGTCGGCACCAAAAAGGCCAACATGCGTGCCGACAAGATCTTCTTCAGTGCCGTCATCGCAGGCTGCTACCTCGCGTTTTCGTCTTCCGTTTGCCTGGTCATCAACACATCTCCATGGGTGCGTGTGCTTCGTTCAAGCTTGCAGGCGAATAATGCAAAAATTGCACGAGATCTAACTATATTTACAACGCAGTACCAAGAGAACGCGCCTGGTCTCATTCGCATGATTGCTGCGATAGTCTTTCCCTTGTCACTCGTAATGATTGTTCTGACAGGGACGGATCTCTGCACTGGTAGCTTCATGGCATGTTCACTCATCCCTATCCACCACACCCTTTCATCGTTATTTATGCTAACAAGCTCATACTACAGTATACGACCCTTGCTGCACTGCATCGTCGGATCAGTGTTTGGAAAATGCTGATGCATTGGGCCTTGACCTTCTTCGGCAACTTGGCCGGCTCGCTCTTCATAGTCGGCATCATCATCGGCTACGGAGGCGTCCTCGACGACAAACTGTACCGCGACGAAGCCATTAAGTTTGCCGACAAAAAGGCATACACCCCGATGTGGCATCAAATCTTTCTTCGAGCGATCGGCGCAAACTGGCTTGTCTGCGTCGCTTGCTGGCTGGCATTCCAGGCGCGCGATGTTGCCGGCAAAATTGCTGGCATCTGGTGGCCAGTTTTTGCATTTGTGGCGCTTGGGCTCGATCACGTTGTCGCTAACATGTTCTTTATCCCCATGGCTATTTTTCTCGGAAGCGAACATATTAGTGTGGGCTACTATATCTGGAAGTCCATGATCCCAGCTCTGCTCGGGAATATTGTGGGTGGTGGCCTCTGCGTTGCTACTGTTCACTGGTACTTGGTATGTGGTCCTTATTCTTGGCAACTTCGCATTTAATTGCAAGAGAGAGGTCAAAACAAATAACACTTCCATACTAACTCTGGTCAAGGACCTCACAGGAATCCCCGAGCCGGTTGCCATCGATGGCAAGCTTTACAAAGAAGACAAAAAGGGTGTTCATAGCGAAAGCAGCAGTGTATAGTTTCGAGGCACAGTAATTGGACCAGAAAAGAGAAGCAGATGGAAAATCTACAAATATCATCTTGAGACGTGTGTTGAGCAGCATATTCATTACGGATTTGGGTAGCTGAATAGCCGAATGCCGATGCTCAGTTGCCAAACGCACTGCTGCACCGTTAAGAGACCGCGTGTATGCTTACGCTCCTTCATGCGCAGTATTGCAGTATTAGTAACACTGTCGAGCTCATCCACCCGCGCACGCTGCAGCGCAGCCATCTTGGTGCCATCTACCCGTTGTGCCATTTGCGCGAACGACTAATTTCCGAGTAAAAATGACCATTTTATACAAATTGGAATAGTGATGATTACGATTTGCTTAATAGATATAACAGTAGAGGATATATTACCATGCCTAAGGGTCATTGAGAACTACCATACTCCCGACATGAGGGCTCCAGGCCCGGAAATTTCATACAAGAAAGAAGGGTTAATGCAATTTATAGTCGGCTCGCGACTACAGGCTCAGGGTTCTCCGTCGCGTAGGCGACCGTCTTCAGCTTGTGGATAGACTTCTCCAAGGAGGCCTGCTCGTCCTCGTCGAGAAGAATATCCAACGACCTGACAATTCCGCGGCGTCCGATAATAGCAGGCTTGCTGAAGCACATGCCGTAATCGCTGTGGTAGTGGCTGAGAGGGAGCACATGTCGCTCGTCGAGGAGGATGGATGTGCAGATGGAAGAAATGACGGCACCGATTCCAAAAGAGGTTTCTCCCTTGACCTTGTTTAATCTATCGGCCTTGAATCTGACAAATTCGGCGACTTCGTGCTTTTCTTCGATATCGAGGGGAAGGACCTGGTCGACAGGGATGCCGCCGATGGCCATGTTGGACCAGGCGATGGTCTGGGAGTCGCCATGCTCACCAACGACATAGGCGTGGACAGAGCGAGGAGCGACCTTGGCCCGCTGGGCAATGGTGTCCTTGAGACGGGTTGTGTCGAGAATAGTGCCGCTGCCGAAAACCTGATGGGCGGGAAGGCCGGAGTACTTGACGGCGAAGTATGTCATGATGTCGACGGGGTTTGTGACCATGACGAGGATGGCATCTTCTTTGAAAGGGGACATCTTCTCGAAGCCACCACGGATGACGCCGAGGTTGCGCTGAAGAAGAGAGAGGCGAGACTCTCCGGCCTTTTGGTTGGTGCCGGCTGTGAAGACAATGATGTCGCACTGGCCGCATTCCTTCCAGGTGCCTGGGCGAACGCGGGGGGAGATGCCAAAGCTGGTAGAGTCACGGAGATCTTGGACCTGAGCATCTTGGAAATCCTCCTTGAGATCCAGGATGAGAACCTCGCTGGCAATTTGCTTGTGGATGATGGAGTAGGCGACGGCAGCGCCAACCTTGCCAATGCCGATGATGGCGATTCTGGGTCCTTGGAAGTCAGACATGATGCGTGAGGATGAGGCTGGAACGTGAAGAGAATGAATTCAAAAGTGCTAGTTACGAACTAGAAACGCGGGGGGTGCAAGGGTTGAAATAGTATGTCAAAGTAGCATAAATCCCATTACATGAAAGATTGTGTACTAGTCCTCACTCCAATATCATATCATCCTCCGCTTCGAAACGTGATATTACACAGAACGGCGGGTCCCATGCTTACCGTCCTTACTCTTGGCATTCTAGGTGGGTATGATAACGCGAATCAGGGATTGTAGAGGCTATTCCGCGGTGTAATAATTCATCGGAGACTACTATCTCTTGGCGTGGAGATCAGCCTGCCACGTGAGAGTACTTTAGATACCTCATTCAGATGCCTCTGCCTCGGCAGCACAAAATGCCTGTATTCCTCTACAATCTAGATATACTTCACCTCTTGAAAGCATTCACTTGCTCGCGTGCACTCGAGAGCCAGGCGCTTCTAAAACCCACGGCGCAAGGATGCCCCTGCGGCCAAGCCTGCGCCAGGGTAGGGTGTCGTGTCCGTTCGCCACCATGCCCCTAGGCAAAAGCCTCCGGATCAGATTTTCTTGGCTCTCTAGGCATCAACGGGGATTTCGATTGCAATACGAAAATGCATCAGGCCATTCTGCGTGGTCTTTCATCGATATTGACGTCCAACGGGTTCCGAAAGAAACCGAGCGAGACCCTACGCTTACACGCCAATACAGTCAGACTTAGTACAGAGCCCCGTAACGGGTTATGCACCCCACGTCATATTGACAGACGGTTCGTCTTGGCCCGCCAACTATTAGGTAAGAAGGCCTGGCTGCGGCGAACCATGATAAGCGACCTGGCCCCCGAAAATGCTTAATTATAAGGATAAGGCTCGATCGCCACACGTTGTGCTCCTGCCAGCTGCACAAAATTTCTCATGCAGAGCTGCATGTTGGCGCGGCGAGCTCCGGACGCCCCAATCGCGCCCCAATCGGCGCCTATGATTGGCTGCGATCGGCCGATCCCTTGCATCCCTGGGCTTCCGTCGGGTGGCTTCTGTAGTAGTCATTGGCTGGGTCATCTTTTCCCTCTGCCACGGGTTGTACTGTCTGACTAATTTGTGCGTGCGACTTATAACTGCGGCACTAAACGCTCTTTGAGCCGTAGAAAGGTCGCAAACTTGTCAGAGGCGTTTTGTAGTGTGTCGTGCATATTCAAAATGCCACGAGGCACAAATCCAAAAACATAATGTGCTAAAGTACCAGATCGAGGCCTGTCATTTGGGCGGATACGTCGAAGTTGGGGCCGAACCCTTAGTTGCTTGCGGAATTGCCGCCTTTGCCAAACATCACTTCTAGCAAATGGGAGCTGGCCTTAAGCCGATTTGACTACATCTGAACAAAGTGAGGCTTTTCAAAAAAAAAGTTTAACGACTAGCACACTAGAGCAACGTTGCGACATCTTTTATGCGGCTGCCTGCTGAGAGACTGGATAGTCACGTTGTACACTCGATTGTATGCTAAACAGAAGAAAATACGATCAGTTTATAGCTAGAAACATCACGGTAATTTTCTCGGCCTGCTAGAGAGGAAAGAACACCCTTTAGCGACCAGTGCAGTGACACGGATGGTAGCCCAAGCAGCTGTAGGGTAAGGCTGAGAATGAGCTGGTTTCGTGAACATTTAGCTTCCACACCCAAACAGATTGTCCAGTTTGCGGGGGGACCCCAGATAAGACGTTTTATTTTACTTGATCAGATATTATAGTTTCTATTCTCACAGACAGTGGGCCGTTCGTTCTTCTATGCACGGGAATCTTGCTTCAAACGGCCTGTCGCGAGTCGAAGTTGCGACATAACAAATCCACATCCGCCCCAGCTAAGTTAGCCTGGGCAATCGTCGCACAACAAAGTTGAAGGTTTAAGCGGGGCCGAGGTACGCGAAGCTGGGTTAGGTGGTTGGATATTGTTGTTGACTCTATCGTGGCGCGCAACGTGATGAATGCCCGACATTCCTCCTAGCACAGGAAAGGGAGACCAGCTGTGATGACAAAGTACAGCAATAGGAATACTGGCAAATGATGCTCAGCGATGAGAAGACATAGATGGATTATTTTTCTCGTAGGTCTGCTAGCTGGCTTAGCCTGGCAGCACCCGAGGGTTCTGAAAAAGACAAGCAAGAAAAAACAGAATTTATTTGGGTTTGTCGGCTTATCATCGATCTCCTAACTTGAGTCACATAAAGCTAGTCATTGTTGACGAATCACAACTTTGCAACAATGTTGTTGTCCATGTAACTCTTCATCTCCACGCGCGGCCAGTCAGGGTTTCTCGCTGGATCAGGACGTTGGCGATCCCATGCCCACTTGGCTTGTAGCTCAGAAGACAAATCGCCCTCGAGCATCTGCACGACATACTTGCCCAAAACAGGGAAGAATTTGTAGCCGTGGAATGACCCGCAAGTGGCGAGATAAAGCCCTTTTGCGGCGGCATGAGGGGATATGATGAAATCAGAGCTTGTCGTGAACGCATCCCTGGTGAATGGTTTGTTAGTCGTGCACAATGCTTCAACGTGATCACTTCAGACCTACCAGCAAATGCGATACTTGCCAAGCTTCCAAATTTTACTGGGCTCTCCATAGAAGACATGGCTGGCGTGCCGGATGTCATGCTTCAGCTTCTCGGAGACAATCCACTGGTTGTAATCCTCCTGTGGAGGTGGCATCGAAATGAGCCGTCCCGGCGCAACCTCTGTGGTGTTTCTGAAGATGGTTTGACCCCACCACTTCAGCTCGCGGTCAGGAGTAGGAGGAAGGCTGCCAATGAAAGGCGCTGAATTCTGTTAGAAAATGGACAAGAATTTTGCAGTCTCTCAGAGGTCACTCACCGTGAGTTGAATACCATTGCACCCCAACTGGCATTTTTTCGTGCCGTGCAAAGTCGCTGTCATTAAGCGTCGTCATGCCCGTTGTAATGCCGCCGGCGACAATACGATGGCCAGCTCTGAGCTCGGACACACCCGTCTCGGCCGCTGAAAACTCGAGAAGCTTAGGTGTGTATGCGCCGGTGCACACTATGGTATGTGTCGCACTGAGGCTTTCGCCTGTCTTCGTAATGACACCGGTACACTGCCCATTCTGTCCGAGTGTCACGGTTGCGATCTCAGCGACGAGGTACTTGACACCGAGAGCAATGGCAGCTCGCGTTACGCTGCGCAGACAGTCGCCTGCTGCAACCCAGCCGCTTGTCTTGTTCACGAGCACGTTCTTGACGCCGCTGTAGTCGGCATTTTGGAACACGCCACCGTGCATCTTGCGGGCCTCCCCAACGGATACGCTGGACAAGTCCGCCGTTCTGCCTAGCGTCTGGTAGTTGCGAATGACCTCGTCGGCATAGTCATCTCGCGCCATCCAAAATATGCCCGTTTCGTGAAAGTGAGGCTTCCACAGAGGATCCGAATTGAAAACGTCTTGTGCCTCAAGTGCCAGCTGGCAGTATATAATATCGTCGTAGTCGGCTCGAACCACTTTGTTCCAGTCCCAAGACGCAGCGACACGGCTATCAGCGTCGAATGCATCCCGGTCAACTAGTGTGACCGAGGCATTGGGATATTTCTTGATCAAATGGAGAGCGGTTGAAACACCAAATACTCCAGCACCAATGATTAAGTATGAATCATTATTTGGTGCCATTCTGCGGATGCTTTGGGTTGACGCTGATGCTGGGCGTGTAATTCGAATCGCGGGGTTGATGGTAGTGTAGCGGAACGGCCGAACAGCACAGCCAAAGGCTCCGTAAAAGACGTAGAAAAACGATGATAGTGATCAAATCGGTAAAGTCTTTCACCAAGTTTTAATTCCTTTGTTCATATCCGTATCCCCGCATAAGCTGGCCGGTGGTGGCCGTGAAGCCGATCACGTGTAAAGCACATTGCGTGTTCTATCTGGCGATATCGGTCGACCGAAGAACGGCTTCCGGCGGCAGAGTTTCCGGGGCCCTGACCCCGCGTGATGGCCCCCGACCGCGCGGTAGGATTAGCCTTGACTTAGACCCGGCGCTGGCTGCTGGGTAGGTGCGGTCGGGGTTTGGAGAACCGCTAGCGGAAAGCTAAAAGTGACTCGCTGGCGAATTGGTGACGATAACGGAACGATCACGGACTATCAACATCCTACAAAGGCGCAATTGACCAGAGTCGAGCTTCTAGAAGCATTGCCCCAAGGCTCTCGCCCGAATTTCTGTTTGACATTACATAACAGGGTGTTTCGGTCGACGATTTAACTCCATCACCGGCACAGTTGAATCACAGCTGAACTTTTGAAAATATGATGGCAAGGCTGTATTATCTAGGCATTATGTAAAGATCAATAAATCAAATACGTAGCTTGCATGCAACATTCGACAAAATGAACAAGTGACTGAGACGTGTGTTAAACATCTTATTAGCCACGAAGACGAGCCATTTGTGGATCGTACAGTGGCTCGGCTGACACGGTCGCCGCAACGCGTTTTCCAAAGTACTCGATCTCAACCGAGTTGCCTTCGGCAACATCATTGGGTAAATACGCGTACGCGATTGGCTTTCCAACAGTGTAGCCAAACGCAGCGCTGGTGACGTATCCAGACGCCTTCCCATCCACGTAGACAGGCTCTCTCCCAAGGACCATGGAGCGCCCGTCGTTGACAGTCAGGCAGCGCAGCCTAGTGGTGCAAGTTTCGCGCGATCGGCCTTCCAGCGCCGCCTTGCCTCTAAAGTCGGCCTTTTCCATCTTGACGGCAAACTCGAGGCCAGCCTGATATGGATCATGCTCACCATTCATGTCTGTGCCCCAGGAGCGGAAGCCCTTCTCGAGACGCAGCGCGTTGAACGCGGTGCGGCCGCCAGCAATGATGCCCTGCTCCTGGCCCGCCTGCCAGAGGGCGTCCCAGAGACGGACACCGTTCTCGGCGCTGGCGTAAATCTCCCACCCGAGCTCGCCAACATACGACAGTCGCATGGCGACGACTGGCACGCCGGAGATGCTGGCCTTCTTGAGACGGAAATATTTCAAGCCATTATTGGTAAAGTCGTCGGCGCTCACCTTGCTGATGACCTTACGCGCCAGCGGCCCCCAGAGGCCAATACAGCAGGTACCGCCGGTGATGTCGCGGACGTAGGCAGAGCGCTCGGGAGTGCTCTTGTTTTGAATGCGCGCTTCTCTCTGCAGATACGCAGTATCAACAGGGCCATTCACGCCGACTTGGAAGAGTTCTGTTTCGATTCTTGCGACCGTGATGTCGCTCCGAACGCCGCCCACCTCGTCCAGGAGAAGCGTGTAAGTGACCGCGCCGGGCTTCCGCGATACAGAGCCAGTGGTCAGGCGAGCCAGCAGATCCACAGCCCCAGGGCCCGTCACCTCGAGACGCCGCAGAGGCGTCATGTCATACATGGCAACAGCCGTGCGTGTCTTCCAAGCTTCGGCGGCCGCAATTGGTGAGTAATATCTTGCCGACCACGCATCACGCTCGACAGGCTGCCACTCCGCCGGGAGCTCAGGCACGAGCTTTGCGTTTTCCTCAAACCAGTACGGCCGCTCCCATGTGCCGCCCTCTAGGAAGAAAGCGCCAAGCTCCTTCTGACGGATGTAAAAAGGGCTCAGGCGAATGTTTCTCGGAGAGTCCTTTGGCTGCAGAGGGTGGATGATGTCGTAGACTTCAACAAAGTTTTGCGACGAGGTCTCTTTGACGTACTCGGGAGTGAGCTGAACTTGCTCAAACCGGCTAATGTCGCAGCCGGCCAGGTCGATGGTGGATTTTCCGTCTGTGAGCACTTCAGCGAGAGCCTTGGCGACACCGGCAGAGTGAGTCGCCCAGACAGCCTCGGCGACATAGAAGTTGTCCAGGTTCGGAGCTTGGCCGACAATAGGGCCGCCATCCGGTGTAAATGAGAAGATGCCGTTGAAACCGTCAGCAATCTCACTGTCCTGCAAAATGGGCAAGAGATTCTTGGACAGCTGCCAGGCATGCTCGAAATCCTCGGGCGTAAAGTCCATGCGCGAGGGCATGTGTTGCTCGTCGACATCCTGAGGCGTCGGGCCCAGTGAAGCAGCCACAACCGGCATGGGCCGGTGGCCGTAGTAGCCGATGCCAAACTGGTCGCCATGCTCACGGTAGTACAGATCTTGATCTTGGTAGCGAAGGATCGGCAGACTGGCACCGCTCTTCTCTTTGTTTTTGCCTTGCTGCGCAGGGATGGCTGTCGTCTTCACATACTGATGCGCCATGGGTAGCAGAGGCACAGGCAACCCAATCATGGCGCCCACCTCGACACCCCAAAATCCGGCGCATGAGACGACAATGTCGGCTGGAACCACCCCCTCGCCAACAGAAACACCAGTGACACGGCCATTGTCTTGCTTGATGCCCGTGACTGTAGTTGACCCCAAGTACCGGACACCAACTTTTCGCGTCTGCGAAATAAGTTGCTGGACGGCTTGAGCTGCTAGAATGAGACCATCTGTCGGATTGTGAAGTCCTCCGAGGACCAGCGCCGGGTTCAGATGGGGATAGAGCTCAAGACATTTTGCAGGCTCAATGACCTTGGCGTCGATCCCCCAAGAAGCAGCCCATCCCTGCTTCCTCTTGATTTCCTCAAGTCGCTCTGGTGTTGTAGCGATTTCTAGTCCTCCGACCTGGTTGAAACAGGGCTTGCCGTCCAACTCCAGCTTCAGCATCTTCTCCACGGTGTAGCGAGCAAAGCCAGTCATGGACTTGCACTGGTTTGTCTGAAAGACAAGTCCGGGGGCATGAGAGGTTGAGCCTCCAGGCATATCCAGTGGACCCTGGTCAATGACGGTGATATTCTTCCATCCTCGCGAGACCAGTTCATCTGCCAGGTTCGCGCCAACAATTCCCGCACCAATGATTACGACCTGTTGGTCTTTGGCCATGGCGAGTTGATTTGGCCTTTTGCAGCGGCGTATGCGTCACTCGTGTAAGTGGCGTTTTCGCTAGCAGAGACGAAGACAGATGATCGCCGCAATTAAAGGTAGCAACTCAATTAAACGACTCTCGATACAGGTTTCGAGAGAGACTCATTCAATACACCACTCTTATAGAATCATACGCCTAACCGCCATGTTCAACCTTGCCAATTGCATGTCAATAATTATGCCGTGCCGTTGCGCTCACGTGATCGGCTTCGTTTCGAATCCGTCGGTTATGGGATGTGTGGCCCAGCAGTGGCGAGAAGAGATACGCGCGCGACGGAACTTACACCGGGCTGCAGCAGCTGCATCTTGATATCACCCGAGCCCCGTGTTCTAGACGAAGATCACTGGCAAGCCGATTGACAGTTTTACACATGCATGATATTGTTCTCGCCGTTTCTGGATTTTATTGCTTCAGCAGGACATCTGGTAAACATGTACACAATACAGGCGAGGTGCGAAGTGCGCTAGACTAGTTCATGCCAGTCTTCCCAGGTGGCTTGCGAGCCCGGCTTGTTTGAACCATCTGACATGTCTGCGTCTACTGAGAAAGCCTTCTGCCTTTGCTTGCTATTCCGCAACCGCATCCAGTTATGCACATCACGTTCCTACCAGTCTGAAGATCTGATCCTTCCGACAAGTGCATGACATCAACCTGGTACTGTAGCCTGTAGGTATCAAGTAAAATGCCTAGGCACATGAAGCCACCACCAAGATAGCAACCTCCGCGTCCTTCGCGGCGCAGCAAAGCCGACCGCGTGTACTGGCAGTCTACTCCATGATGCCAGGATGACGAGCCAGCATACAGAGACACGATAGATGGCGTCGTGGAGGCGCACCCCGGCGTGGATTTAGATCAGTCCAGATTGCGCCCATAGCGCACATGATCGTTGGGGTGGTGGAGTCGGCATTTCTGTCGCTGCAGCAATTGTCAAGGTCATTCCTATTCGGGCACAAGACGATCCATCCACCAACACCGATGTCGGTTTGGCTTTTTCTCGAGGGATGGAATGTGCTTGGCAGTCTGGCGCGCTTTGAAGTTTGAAGCTTGAAGCCGATAAGCCTCCCGTTCACGATCATGCTTGGCTGCCGTGCTGGCAGTCGGGCGGGTCAATTGTCACCGCACGAGCAAAGAGAGGCCCGATGAGAACTGCGGCCTGATCAAGGTCACACAGAGTGGTGCGAGCGTGCCCTGATAAGAGGTGTCAGACCTTAAATTCTGGTATCAACGGTCGGCGCAAGCGATAAAAACGAGAAAAGATGGAACATCGTCGAGATAACAATGTCACACGTGCGCTGGTGATTGCGCCAGGAAACGCGAATGAATCATGTCGGTCATTAGCTAGCTATCGCACAGCTGTCCAACCACGTCTAAAAGTGACTGAACAGGGAATTATTCACCTCGCCCTCCCACCAAATCATCCCATTTTCGTCGCCCGCTTCCGACTGTGCATCCAGCAGGTCAATGTCGCCCAGGCCAGTAAACTGAGAAGAGTCTTCGTATAGCCAAGGCGTAGTGTTCATTGTCAAATTATCAGCCAAAGGCACAGGCTCAGTGCTGAGTTGAGGATGCGCCGGATTGCCGCTCGGTGACACGGACGCTTTGTAAGACACGGTTGGTGCTTCTTGGCCACCGTCTGCCGTATTGATGTTGATCTCTGGCGATGTCGCCACCACGATTTCCAGCACGGAGCTTTCCTCCAGTGTGTCTCGGTGGTGAGGCGCATGGGCTAGATCATTGGTGAAGATGCCCGGGGAACCAGAGACGCATGTGAACTGCAAAATATCCCACATGAGCGGCACGCTGAGGTAGATTCTCGATGGCATCCAGTCTTCCACATCAACAGAATCCGAGCCTGCGGCGATCCTCGCCATTTTGTCCAAGTTCTTTTCCTATGAGGTGATCAATGTTAGCCGCGAGCAACGAGATTGGGCGACTGGTAAAACCCACCAACGCTGCACAAGCAGGAGAAAAGGGGATAAAGCATTTCAGAAATCGCCGACATTTCGCAAAATCGGTGTTGGACTTGTGTTTGAGTTTCGCGGCGGCAGCGCAACAATAGTACAGGTGAACAGTGGCGGCAATCGCTGCAATGTGGCCAAAGAATGGATCGATGAGCTGCACTTGTTTGTCGACTACCATGTCGATGAGGCGCACGATCCAGGTGGAGTGTATGAGGGCAAGCTCCGAAGACCGACGCCAAAATGTGTTCGGAATGGCGAGATTGTAATTATGTTGCGCCCCAATAATGTATAAAAAAGGATGGTTGAGGACGGTATGGATGGCGTGGTATGTGAACTGTTCTTTGAGCCATGTCGTCCAGTATCCACGGTTGATTTTGAGCTCGTCAACCTTCCTCTCATAGAATTTTACCGTGTCGTATCGGTGACACATTGGAATTCTGTTCTCCGCATCCATAAAATCAGATAGTACAGAGCCATACATCGAGTCTCGACGCCATGGCTCATTGAAGATGTTCTGAGCGCAGTCCGAAACGTATTTGCGTACCCGACTCCAAACCCACCCAAGATGGACGCTTGTATTCCACACACCTGGCTCATCTGGCGTAGGTCTGGAATGGCCCAGATCATCTCTCGGAAGAGGAGGGGGTTTGCTCTCCGTTTCTAACCGAGAAATGTCTCGAGAGACTGAGGATGCATACGATGGCCGTAGTATTTCGGTCGGGAGACTGAGGAGGCCCGTCTGCTTTCCATAGTATTGTTCCAAAACTTGCAGGCTCCAGAAAAGCTTTCGTTTTCTTTGCGTATTGGGGTCTTTATCGGAGTAGCTTGTCTCCATATCGAGCGACGCCGACCGACAGAGCTGAAAGGCAAGACCAAGGTGGAATTGGCCCAGGCTGACGTTGCCATCTGGCGTGAGGGTTAGCATTTTTCTTTGTGCTGGCGAAAAATCGAAGGACATTACCAATAAAAGAAGAATAAGCAAGCAAGCAGAGACTCTCCATCGTTGAGACCTCCACTGTGCTGTTTGCGATGCGAAGCATCACCAGTCGCTTTGCATTGCTGTTGTATTTCTGGAGACGTTCACGCATGGGGGAGAATCGGGCTGTCAATGCCAAGATACTGCATGCTAGCTCTTCAGAGAGCTGGCTATAGTCACCGACGTCTTCGTACTCAAAACACCATATAGGCTGTCTGTGACAGTATTCGAAGTATAGTCGGATACCCAAGCCCACATCAGCCGGCCCAGGTCCAGCGTTGACAGCCACATCAATCGTCGGCTGAGCAGGTGGCGTAGTTTGCGTATTGATGGGCTTGAATATCAAATCCTGTGCCGGAGGACTCACAGAAATTGATTTTTCTGAGGCGTCGGCGATCGCCTCCTCGTTGGGGTGTTCTTGGAGCGGCGGTTGGTCTGGTCTGCCGTGCACGTCAGCTAGCGTTCGCTATAGTTGGGACGCTGTGACACGAACCTGCTACTCAAAAGACGATCAAGTTTCTCTTCGAGGTGTGCAAGTCTCTCCTCCTTCGTTTTGTTAGATAGGAGCCGTACAAGCCATGGTTTTCACCACATACTGATCGACCAGTTCTTGTTGTCCGCACCGCGGGCGGGTAGGCGCATGATTGCTTTAGACGGACACAACTTGAACAGGCAGGTCTCTCGCCAGGGCAGCGGGTCTTTTTTCGTCTTTGACAGCGAGAAAAACAATTAATTTTGCAATTCAAGCCAGGTTAATCGACAGTGGATTCTACAAACCGACAAGTCAAGCAAGCATGATAGGAGCGCCGACGCCCGCGGCCGGCAGAGGTTTCTTCTGGAGAGGTCATTTCGCCCGCTTTGTGTAGTGAATGGAGCGCCGAACTCGGCTGCGCCACGGTCGAGACGATATGCTCTGCGGCGCAAGGATACAATTTCAAAGGCTATGCAGAGATAAATAAAATATTAAGCTGCCCTCGCAGACAATGGGGAGATGCTTTGGCAGTGGCGATGGGAGTTGAGAGGATGTTTTGCAATGCTGCATCGAAGCTGACGACCACAAAGAGGAGAAAACTGTCACTAGTAGATATATCACAACCTGTTTCACTGGAGAAGAAAAAGAGGGGTCCAGTGATGATGGCTTTTTGGGTTCGGTGTGTTGGGCAACAGGCTTGGCACTAGGAACTTCGAACGCGAGGTGCGATACATTACCTTCGTGGTCCAGGTGATTGGCAGCAGCCTTTGACGGATGGTCGCTCGCGAGCGCGCGAGACAGGGAGGGGGGTGTGCTGCTAAAAGTCTAGAACTGCGGTCCATGGAACACCTTTAGCCTGGATCGGAACCCTACCTGCAGCGACCAGTACGTTCGTTGGTGGGTGCGCCCCTCCACACCCCGGATTCTGGGGGAAAGAGCAGAAGAGATCATAACTACGGATAACAAGAGCTGTGTCAGGCTCGAGGGGGTTCCTTGGTTCGGAGTGGAGTGCGCGTCCTTGCTTTCTCAACTGCTTTATCGTGGGGGTTGCTGTCGGGCTGCCAACCAGACGCCGGGCCGTGCAAGGGGTTGCATTGGGCGCCTTTTCTCCTGTCATGTAGGACGAGTATTAAATCTGGCGTCGAGGGTGCGAAAACGGCCTTTGGTCAGTAACAAGCTACCGCTTCTTATTGAGGAGTGGCCGATGGCGGTGCAGATAAAGCGACAGGATCTCTGCGGCGTGGCTGATAGAGCATCCGTGATAAAACCTCTTATCATCCATTCATGCACCAGAGATTACGGCACAGTCTCGCTCGGTTGCGACGGTCGGACCAAATTACACTTTGCTATCTGCAAATCATATCCGGACTGGTGGAAGAGAGATAATCATTAAGCATATCAGTGCTGATAGAAAATTAGGAATGCTACAAAAAAAGATGCAATTGTTTTGAGCGAACCATCCGTCGCCGCCCCATTAAACTTCAATCATCTGCTTGGCCGCCAGCTTGTTGGCCATCTTGCTGTGGCAGTCCACCTTGGCGCAAAAGTCCACGTCCTTGTCGCTCGTCTTGGCGCCGCACGGTAGCGTCTGCCGAGCAGGCCAAATTTCATTCTCAGCCCGAACCTCCTTCTCGTAGTGCTCCTGGACAGTCTCGCGAATCTTTCGCTGGAAGAACAGGGGGCCCTTTTCCATGGTGGGATGCATCTCGCCATTGACAAAGACGCCGGCGCTGAGATTCCTCTGCGCATTGATGCACAGATACTTGTCCTCGGACATGATGCGCTTATACATGTCGTTGATAGTTTTGAAGGCTTCATCGTCGGCATTCTTGTGCCTGAAGACTTCGTACTTCATCGCCGATTGGGTTGGGCCAATGGGCACGAATCTCTGAGTAAAGAAAAAGTTTGGTCTGCATGCTTGGTCAGATGGATGTTTTCGCTTCAGCCGTGTCAATGGAGAAAAATACTCACGTCACATTCATAGATGCATTCGGGAAAAAGTATGTTGGTGCCACTTTGAAGCCGCGAGCAATTTGCTCAGGAGTCGAGTTGGCGTAGTGCTCAATGTAGGAATCCTTGACCTCAACCTTGTAGGCTTCGAGATCAGCGATGCTGGGGATATCGGGATGGGCAACCTTGCAGTGATAACACTCGTTGTAGTTGTCGGCAAGAATCTTCCAGTTGTATTCGCCGTCCATCTCCCACGCGTGATCAAACTCGTAGTCGTCAAAGTTGTACTCCTCAAAGCGCTCCTGGGTATCAACACCGCCGAAATCGTCCTCCCACGCCACCTCGGTCTCGGGCTTGCCGTCCATGTTGATCCAGATGAAGCCGTTGTGGTCGATGTGGACATGAATGGGGAGCAGGCCATTCTGGGACTTGTCAAAGTCCTCCATATCCTGATATCCAGGGGCCTTGGCAAGCTTTCCGTTCATGCCATACGACCAGCCGTGATACTTGCACGCAAACACCTTGTTGTTTCCCTGTTCCTCGGTGACGACGGGGAATGCGCGATGTCTGCAGACATTGTGGAAAGCGTTGATTGACCCTGTGCGATCGCGGCAGAGAACAAATTGAAAGCCTGCAATCTCATATCGGAGCCAGTCTCCAGAGTTCTTGAGACGGAGTTTGTGGGTTGTCAGGAGCCACTTTCGAGAAAAGATGGCGCGCCTTTCCAGCTCATACATGTCTCGAGATGTGTACCATGAGGCTGGGAGAGCCCGGACTGTGTTGTTGCTTTCATCCTTGGACTCTGATGCGGAGTTGGACCACCCAAGGCCCAGATAGTTCTTGAACATGGACATTATAAGCAGAGTGTATAACAAGGCAGGGAATGTTATGACTTGTGGATGATCAGAGAGGATGGTGTAGACAGCATTGTAGGTGCAAGGCGCTAAGAAGATATATACACGGACTACAACTCAATTCCTAGCTTCCCAACCCTTTACTCGAGACTCCCTGTTTGTTCCTGGCACCGGCCAGCTGACTTACACGGAGTGCTCGGGCGGTGGCTTGCCCTAGCCGCGCCGTCGGTGTCGGCCATCTCGCAGGCGTCCACGTGATCGGTACCGTATCGCAACCAAAACAGGCGACATCGCTGGCCATTTCGCCACACGCACACCGGTTATCGTGACCTGATGTATCGAAATACGCGTTTTGAAGCATGCATGGATATATCGCCACGTAAAAGGGAGGCGTTTGGCCACTGGGCCACTCCGTCGTCACAGAGGCGTGGACGGGAGCCGAACCCATGACGCCGCAATGCGGGCGCGGGCAAGGCAACCGGGTAATATTTCTTTATTTAATTCTAGATTCTAGGACGGATGCACGGAGAAATATGGTACTGACATATTGGGAATTAAGTCTTTGCCACTTGTACATCGACGGCAGCCTGACTTGTCCGTCACTGTGACTGCGTTGGCACAATGCACCAATACCAAGATCAATTTCCTTTCAATCATGGCAGTTGGCCAAGGTATGTCTCAGCCTACTAGTCAGCCAGTTAGGATAGCCTCGTGGATCAAGTTTATACTTCCTTTCGCCTGGTAGATTCAACTTTACGGCTCAATATTACCTTTGTAGCTGTGCACGACATCGTAAAACCTCCGATCCTTTTCATAAATAATGTCACAGCTATTGTTGGCGATCAAAGTTGGCTCACGTGCGCTTACAGGAAGCGAATGGTAAAATGATGAAATTTTCAGAATAAATCGATGATAGTCACCATTACATAAGAAGTACAAGTGTTTAAAGTGAGCATGGCTCTGTTATTATTATTACTATTATCATCATAGCGTTAAACACAGAAGTCTAGGAAGCGCGATGTATCTTCTCGGAGCTTTCTCGCGCCGAAATGGAAGTCAATGATTTTGCACTTCTCATATCCATTTCACTGGCCCCAGAGACGAGCTCAACATCATCGGTGTCGCCATAAGCGACGGTGTAGCTCTTTTGATACGAGATCTGGTTTAGCTCGTGGCGTCCTTGAAAAGTATCCTGTTCTGCTCTCGAAGTAGATACGGTACCGAACCTCCGCGGCTCTCTGTCATGTGCTGATTTGTTGCCAGACTGGGAGTATTTCGCGTAGTAGCGCTGCGTAGTACCGAGAACCTTGGGGAACAGGCGGACTAGCAGCAGGCGCAAGGACGGCATGCAAGTGCATATTAAGCCGACATTGATCTCGATGTCCGACCACAAGGCCACGTCAAAGAACTCCCACGTCGGATTCTGGGAGTCCGCGCCGAAGGTGACGAGGGAGCGAAGACGGAGGATACTGACCACGGTCACACTGGCTGCATGTTAACCCGGCACATTCACGGCTTTCGGGCTGGGGGAGGCGACTTACAAAGTACCCACGCCAAACATCATACCAACGCCGACTTTCCGTCTCCAATCCAGCTGCAGGGTCTTTAGCTGCCACATGGGAATGGCGAGCATCCATAGGTCCGTGGCGATGCTCATGCCTGCATTGGACCAGCCAAGCGCATTGATATCCATGCAATGCCCAGTATGCGTACCGTCCCATTTCATCCAGAAATAGTGAATCGGCGTGCACTGGAAAATGCCTAGAAAAACGTACACGCTGCCCCAGATCGAGACGAAGGCGACGGTACCCCACAGCAGTCGACGGACCGGTCGACTGGGAAAGATGCGAATGTAGAAGAAGAGCAATGACAGCTTCAACGTGGCGACTTGTTGAAAGTACAGTACCTCGATAACGTAGAAACCAAGACCGAATCTTGTGATTTGACTCGGCTTTAGCGTCCACACGTCCCGGCCCATGCCGTTCTGCGGGAGCCAGTGCGCGTTGAAGACGGTCGCCGGGATGCCGCTGAGGATGGTAATCAGACAGAACCAGTCATCCCAGCCAAAGTCCAGACCCGCCCAGAGCTTGTATGCGAATCTCTGGATGACAAAGAGCGCAGAAATAATGCCCAGGGTGTTTGACACAATCGTGTACTTTCTGCTTCGGTCGCGAGCCGGTACGTCGCATACTGTGTTGGTAATATTTTTGACAGCTGGACATGTCGTTAGATTTAGTGATCAATGTTTCCCACCGCCGCCGCGTGTTCCCGATCTGGCTTACACAATGCTTCCTGAACCGTGCATTTCTGCAGGACGCAAACCGCCACAGCATCTTGCAGCGGCTGATCAGCGCAAATGCAGGCTGTGTCGGCTGCCTCGCACTTTGTCTTGGTCAAAGATTCTGCCAGGCACGGCAACTAAAGCGATTATACCCTGTTAGCGAGATGACGGTCGTGAGAAAATAAGTGGCAGCAAAAGCGATTTGAGGTCCCCTACCGAGCATTTTGGGAATTCTCCGAGAGCCTCTGCCAAGCCTCCGCTTGCCGGGGTTTGGGCCGCTAGGGCCAGAGGTATCGTTGTCGCAATTAGTAGAGAGAACTTCTTCATCCTGACGTATATCAATGACCAGTCGAAGTGTAGATGGCGCAAAGAGGCTACAGTGCGAGGTTTATAAAACAAATGTGCTCGCCTTGTTGAAGATTCTGTCGAGGTGGGAGCGCCACGCACGGTCGCGTCCTCGAGCTCGAGGGGCTAGCCTGACGGTGGCGCTTTGTGAGGCAGTGTGGCAGCAACTATAGCGATTTTTGGAGGTGCAGCACTGGGGGCTAAAGGGCGAAATGTTTTATTAATCTGGAGAAAGCGGCGCCGGCCCCAAAGTATGTACCGCTATTGGGTGAAGGGCTGGCTACCCGAGGTCCCAAAGGGCTCGCGACTCATGGCCACGGGCTGGATAGCTAGACAGGTTTGCCAGGCACCACGGCTGAAGACTGCCAACTCGCGCTTGTGATTGAGGAGCGGCCGACTCTGGCCGGACATTGGCGGCGGGCTGGGCGCCACGGTGGGGATAATTTGGGCTGCAGAGGCCACTGACAGGGCCAGCTTTCTGTCAGTCGAGGGGTTTTGAAAGCGGACCCTGATGATCGGAAATCCTAGGCATCGCCGACGTCGACTCTCGAAATTGGATTCCGGTAAGGTGGATGGCGCGAGGCGATCAGACACATGTGAGTATTGATAACAAGGTGAGTTGGTGAGGTCACTTGCGGGCAGGTCTGTCTGTGCTCAGAAAACATTCCGAAATCTCTTGGAGCCGCCATACGACATCTGGGCGAGGGTTCCACACGTGGCAACTGCAAGGGCGGCCGTGCAATGGAAACCGGCGATATGTCCCAACAGGGCAGCCGGCGAACGATGGCGGCCAGCCAAAACTGCCTAGGCCCGGAGGCACATCAAGACATGAATCCAGATGCAGGCGACCCCTCTCATGCCCCAAAGCCCCTTCAGCCACCAGTCAAGGGGCGCGTTACAGTGGATTGAGTGGAGGTTAGGATGGCGCTGGACCGGTCGCCGCAGAGTGAAACTGATGGCCTCCGGAGCCTCGTGCCTGCGTGCCTGCCAAGCCTGTCAGAAGTCCTACTTAACTAACGTTACTGAGCGATTGCGAAAAGTACGGATACGCAACTACGCAGCTGTGCTCCTCCGCTCAGCCAAGTGCTTCTGTGGCTGCCGCAACTAATTAAGTGGGCGACGAAACTGACGGCTTGTTTCGCCGAGAGAGAGGCATGCTGCAGAAAATGCAGCAGGATTGCAGTCTTCGTATAACCAGTTTTCAAGTAGCAAAAGATTTCGAAAAACTCTCAAAGGCATTTTCACCTATCGATTGTGTATCATGGAAGTTTCAGGCGCGCCAAAGGGCGATACAAGCTAACAGCCTTATAGCGGCCTTTCGTTTGTGCGTAGGTGGTGTATTTTGTCACTCTAGCGACAGTTTGACACTGACTTGGGCCGGCTCTCTGAGCCCGATAGGTGACTAACCGAAGCCACTGAACGACGCTTGTGAAAGTAGATATTTTATGTTTTACTAGGCGTCGTATGACCTCTCTGGACTAAAACTCTCGTGCTGCGCTAATAAGCACAGCCCGCCGCAAGATTTTGCTTGAAGCATTGGCGTGGAGGGAAGTCGATCTGGGACGGTATACGGACAGTAATTACCGCATGACCTTCATGGTGTCTCTGTGGGGGACGCTCGTGGACCCTTTGGTAGTCTCAATGCTCGGAAACCGGAATGTCACATCGGGATTGCAGCACCAAGAGAGATCAGATCAACACCACAACCACTTTTTGAAGATGCTCTGACGAGAAAAAGGCAGGTCCACGCCGCATTGCAAGCGCATACGGCTTGCATCTTTCATCGGTGTAGGCGCTAACATGGTTACGTTGTGGCGCGTGCAACTGACGCTGGCAATGAGCCGTGGCGTGAAATGTGATCAACTAACTTTTCAAATTCGAACAGAAAACTTGTAAATGAAAATTCAAAGTGTAGGAGGCTCAGGTTTCTAGGCCCCCCCCCCATATATATCAGGGCCATATACCACATGTGTCTTTTGTTCTTCTCGTTCTTTTACCAGCTTTCGTCATCTTCTTGCTTCCTCCGCAAAGTGCGTACAGACCAACACATTGGCACATTGCCATTCGACATCAGCATGGTGCGGCTCTCTTACCTCGCAGCCTTCCTAGGCATATGTGGTATCATCCAAGCTAGCTCAGTGGCACCGCGCAGCGACGCTGGCGATACCACCATTCGCAGGACGATCGTAACATCGATGTTTGAAACGATCGTGAGACATCCTACGGGCTCGCGAACCCGGAAGGCTACAAAGACCGCTACTAGAAAACCGCCCAAGACGCTGGAAGATAAAGGAGCTTCAACCGAAACGTCGCTGGATCAAGATTCTTCCGTGATTAAAAGTTTTACAACCTCGGATCACTCAGAAACCTCGCAAACTTCGGCTGAAGGTGAAGCAGCACCGTCGCTTACCACCGGATCTTCCCGCACGTCAGGCAAGGGCAGATCCTCGACTTCGTCAGCCCAAAGTCAGCCTGATAGAACCTCGGATGACGTGGCGGCCCGTAAAACTTCTACTAAAACGAAAACGTTGGTGACTTCGACCAGTGGGCGTACCGCGTCAGCCACCGATGGGGATGTTCCGCCAACATCTACCTCGGCCACCGATGGAGAAGATGAGGAAGATTGGAATGTTGAAGATGATGAGGACGCCCCGTCAGCAACTACAGTCGACAAGAAAACCACAAAAATTGCGAATAGTACGGGGACAGGCACTGAGACAACTTCGCCCACTTCAACGCAGCAGCCTTCCGACGAAGCAGATGGGGCTAAAATACTGCCCCCCAGCCAGGATCCATGGTACCAAGCACCAGACAATTTTGGGGTAACACCTCGCGGGCAGCTCATCAAAAGGCGCAAAACACCCGGAAACTTGACATCGATGCTGAAGAATCTCGATAAAACGGACCAACTGATGTACAGATACAACGGTACGTGGGGGGAGCCAACTTGGGGCGTGACTACCGTGCTTTCTCCAAAGAAGAACGATTTTTCCAAGCCGAACGTTGTGACCTATCAAGCGGCGTATCATTCTGCAAACATCGATGGCAGCCCTAGCTATTTGCTATCGACAGGCTCGGATGTTATAGAATGGCACGTTCTGGATCGAATGCTGGAGCAAGGCTGGTATGTGAGTGTAACAGACTATGAAGGTCCATCCGCTTCCTTCGGGGCCGGTAAAATGGCAGGGCATGCAGTTCTGGACGCGATGCAGGTTTTCAACAATATCGCCGGTACGCTTTACGACGTGGACTTTCATCACATACGACATATCGGCTGGGGTTACTCTGGTGGAGCTCTTGCGACTGCCTGGGCATATCATGAACTGCGCAGCTACTCCTATGATATGCAAAACGTATTTTATCACTACGTCATCGGCGGTTTTCCCGTGGACACATTCGACATGATTAAGAGACTAGACGGCCACGAGGACGCAGGAGTGGCTCTCCACGCCCTGTCTGGATTGATGACAGAGTTCCGACATGTCAACGGCACAATCCAGCTGGCTGCCAAGACGAGTGGTCCATTCAACATAACAGTCTTTGATAGGGTCAAGACTATGACGCATGCCGAAACCAAGACAGAATTTGCACGCCAGAATATAAGCGACTACTTCGTCGACGGACTCGACCACGCCATTGGAGAACTGCGCGGACACCAGCCGCCCGAACAGAACATCGATTTTCCGAAGAAACAAAAACTCGCATCCCACCTCAGCGCTAATGTCAGACCACGCAGAGTGGTACTCGTCTACCACGCAGTCAATGATGAGGTTGCGCCGATTCAGAAGGTTGACGAACTAATAAAAAAAGGTCATTGGTGCCGGTCGGGCGTGGTAGTTGACTATCACAGAAGCCACAATGGAGACCACCGGAAATGCCAGGAGCTTGCGCTTGACACTGTGATAAACTGGATGAAGATCAAATTTCGTGTCATGCAATTTTGGAGCCATGAAGGTGGCACGATGGACACCGTCGGTGAAACCGAACATTTCAAAAAGCAGCAATGCGACATATTCCAACAGAGCTGGGTCGAGGGGGAGTCTGTACAGAAGCCTGAAGTAAAACCTGACAGTGGCGATAAAGAATTTTGGGAGGAGCAGATTGGCCGAGATGACAAAGCCCTGAGCTAGTTCTAACGTCGTAGCTTCTTCCGTGGGCATAATTTATGTCAATCGCGAAGAGTGATTATAGAAATAGGCGGTCTCGAACGTGGCCTTTAATATTAATGTGATTTGTCCTTTGATTCTCGTCGCATATCCACTGTATAACTAAAATAAAACAAAAACTGCCTCCCACAATAGATAGACACCGAACTGATTTGTCTTGTCGCGGTTCTGCGTCTAAAAATTGCGGGAACAACCATGTATCCAAAGAATATGCTGAATTAGTGTTCAAGTGGGTGAAACACATACTAGTCTACTCATCATCCCACATGAGCTTCATACTGGTGGGAAAGGGCCAAACCGTGCCCCAATCTTCCGTCATGAAACCGTGGCTGCCATCAGGCTTCGTAAGCCTCTTCAGCTGTCCCTGAAGCCCCGGCACTCGACGAAGATTTCTCTTCCGGAAAGTTGCTCTGAAAAGAGCAACCAACGCTGTTTGAGATACTTCGCGTCCCAGGCAGAGCTCGGGGCCTAAGCCATGCTGCACATAGGAGTCGAGCGAGCGCTTGGGGTCGATCTTTTCAGGGTTCGAGAGCCCAGCATCCTTGGTCGCTGGAGTCACAGAAACAAAGACGGTATCGCCATGCTTGACCGGGACTGGCCTGCCGTCATCATCCTTGATGGTGTCCTGCGCTGCCACATTACGGTAGAGGCTGAATGTACCGGCCATGCGCACACCTTCCATTGCGTACCCCAAAAGCAGGGCGTCGCTGGCATCGGTCGAGTCTTGCGCTGCGATCCGCTCAACTTCTGCGCGATAGGCCTCGCCCTCCTCAGAAAGATACCAATCCACCGATTGCGCAAACTACTCACCAATTAGTAACAATTCATTGTCAGTGAAGATTGCAACTTACCATCTGTGCTTGGTTTGGCACCATGGCACCGGCCGTCGGCAAGATCTGGCTCCACGCAATCTCGTGTGCGTTCAGCCCGCTTTTTGCGAGAGATTTGATGAGTTCGTGGCCATATTTAGCAAGAACGTCATTTTTGAACTTCTTGACGTAGAGCCCCTTCATGCCAAACATGAGTCCCAGCTTAACATTGGTCTCAATGAGCGCACCCAACTGAGCAGATGCCTCCTTCGCGGCACGGCGAAGAGGAAACGACTTCACAGGGTCGTAGTCCAAGAAAATGCAAATATAGATCATAGTCAAAAACTTGCACAACTCTTGCTCAGAAAAGACTCCTTTGGGATGGCTCTTGGTCTTCAGCGGCAAGTTGAACACACGAGCGACGAAGTGGGTGTGGACCAAATTGCCCACGTCGCGAACAATGTCAATCTGGGTCTGCCCAGCAATTTTATATGACTTCTGTGCCAGAAGATCTTCGGCCATTTGAGTGTAAAAGTTCCTGACAGCCAGTTTCCACGCATCTCCAAATAGCGACGTGCCGACAGAGGCTCGCTGGATGGCGTGCAGATCTGGTCCATCCGCCAGCATTGTCCGCAGGCTGCGCTCATTCATCAGGTATCCCAAACCTTGTTCCCAAGGCGGATGATAAGTAAGCTCATTTCCTAGCACGTGTTTGAATGCATGATGAGAGATAATGCTTAACTTGTCAGGTATGTGGGTGGGACGGTCAAAGTTGAACCAGTCCGCGCGGCCCATGTTGGCAAGAATTTTGCGATTCTCCGCCGGCGTCACCATAGGATAGTGAGCATAGACGGAGTTCTCCCGAAAGTGGTTGGGGAAAGCCCTGATGAACAGCTTGTAGAAAACGCAGCCATGGTTGACGCTGAGATCATAGTTTGCTTCGTTGAAACCCCAGTTTGTCAATGTGCCCGTGTGGTAGTCGGTAGTGTAGTGTCGGTCTCCTCGCACGAGAGAGACTGCGTCAGACAGCACCACTCGTGAGATGGTAAAGGTTGGAGTGATTCCAACACCGGGAGCCATGGGCTGCTTGGCCTCTTCGGCAACGATTCCCGGGTAGAGTTCCACATTATCAGGATGCTGGTACAGATTCCGCAGCTGGTCGGCAACGTAAGGATCAGAATTAATGTCCTCAAATGTGTCGTAAGCCTTGAGGCCAAACTGCTTGCGAAACTCATTCAGGCTCGCCACGTGCCATTTTCTGCCACGAATAATGCCAAGGGCTTCAATCGGCTTCATGATTCTCGGCACGTTCCTTGCACCAAATGCGCCGCCCGGCTCTTCAATGGCGGCGGTCAGAGCCTCCATCAACTCGTCGTCATTGAATCGTCCATCTGCGCCTCGACTGAAGCCCCCAAAGGTGCACGCTCCTGGATCCTTGGGCATTTTCATTTCGAACTTTTTCATGGCCGCCATCAGAGTCGGCAAGTCGAGCTCCTGATCGCTATGGCCTAGGAGCTCTGAGAAGAAGTCATGCATCCAAGTCTCGTCCTTTTTTGAGATGCAAGAGTGCCATCGATAGCATAAATTGAACTCGGCAGAGATTGCATTACCAACTCCACTATGGGAGCCCTCTTTCGTACCAGCAGCAACGCCCATTTCTTGTCTTGGATCAAGGGTCCAAGTTGTATCAGCTCGGTTCAAGTTGATGATGTTTCGAACGTAGTCAATGAGAGTGATGTTGATGTAAAGGCCCGAGGTTACCAGCCGCGCAGTTTGGAACAATTCCTCATCATATTTCTTCCACACTTCGGAGGCTTGCTCTGGGGCAAGATCTGAAGAAGGTTGCGGGAATCTGTTGCCCTCGTTTATTGCAGCCAGATTTTCTGCCACGTGGTTGTGGAATCGATTGAACATGACGAGAATGATGCAGACACCAGGGGGGTTACCTAGCATGCGCTTATCCGCAAAAGCATCCGGCTTTAGCTTTCCATCTTTAAAAGTTCGAATCGAATCTTGCGACTTCTGGCTATTTCCATACAATGGAGAAAGGTCCAAGTACGATGAGTTATTGTTGATGTTGCCATCTGCCGGGTCCGTGTTGAACAAGTCTTGCGAGCTGTCAGAGATAATGAAAGCTTCAGGCGCAAAGCGCAAACTTCACTTACCGTGAATAATGATAGTGGCCCAGTACCAAAGAATACTGGAAACATTGTTTGGGTTCTTCTGAAACTCGTTACGCGCCATGATTGACTCGAAGATGGTGTCGGGAGGGGGCAGCGCACCAAGACCCATACCTCGCGGCTTGCAGGTCCGGGAATATGCGGTGCCGGCCGCACCAAGATGGGGCATAAGAGGGTTCTGGAGTGAATGCAGGTTAGTAGTAGTTCTCAGCGCAGTGGCAAGGCCAGATCTGTACCCACGTTGTGTGATCCATCAGGCTGGCGGAAACGATACTGATCTCCCATGTAAAGCAGCGGTGGGTGATCCAGTGAGTACCACAACTTGTCGATGAAATCATTGGTCAAGAGCTCCTGGCGTCTAGAGTAGTCTGGAAGACCGGCAACGAGTTGAATAGTCTTTTCCATGATCATGGTTTTGTCGTCTGACTGCGTCTCCCTCTTCAACTTCGCGGCGACAATGGCTTTGATCGTTTTCAGATCTAGAGAGTGTTAATGCTACGCGCTTTGACGCTGTAGTAGCATCAGAAGTACTTACCCGAGTAACCCATGCTTCGCAAGTCTTTGAACAGGGACGGCCGATTCTTGATAAATCGGTAAGTGCCATCTCCCATCTCGGTCGGCAGCGGTCTGCGCGACGCGGCTCTGAGTTTGATGAGCCCTGAGAGATGCGATTCGTTGCCATCCTCGGTCTTCTTGGAAGGCTTCGGATATTTTGGCAACGGCTGAAGCTTCTGCGAGCTCGTTCCAACTGAGTGACCATTAGTAACATGGCGGCTGTTGCCATTCACTGTTGTAGATGAGTTCTCCGGCGGCGACATTTTTGCACAGAATTCTGAGTATTGTAAAGTCGAGGTTCATGAGCTTCAGCAGAAATTAAGTCACTAGAAAATGCGACTAACTCAGTCTATGCTTCGCAGGCCGATCTACGCCGGCATTGCCCGTTCTGAGCGAGCTGCCTCAAAGTGGCGCGCATGTATAAGTACAACCAAGATCCATTGGCCGCTCATACGCGGGGCCCGGCTCGGGCCGCCGCTGTATATCGAATGTCTGTGATTGGTTATTTTGTGAGACGATCACATTTCAGCTGCAATGGGAAACGGTTTGCACCCTTGCGCGCCACATCACAATGCTTCTGGCGTCCCCGCAGCAGCCAACCAGATTTTGGAATTACATTCAGCTGCAAACAAGTTCCGAGACATGCATACATGGAGAGGGTCTCGCCCCTCATTCAATCATGGGATAAGTGATGTTCAGACAAATCACCGAAAAGTTGATATACACCTTTTCCCTTGAGGAAATAGTGCAGCGCCAGGTTGCAAAATTTTCCAAAATTGGTGATGCAGGCGGGCGAGCTAGGGCAGTACATACATGAGAGAAGAGAAAACATTGCTCCGTACAGTGCAATGTGGGCCATGCAAGCCCCTCTCCAAGCCTGTATTGCATGTAGTGAGAATAAAGCGAAAATAGCGGCAAGTATAAAACTGCAACATGAAGAACACAGGTTGGCTTCGATGGACAGACGTGTTCCGCGCTGAGGGCGTCAGTTGTGTGCACACGACTGACAGCCGACATGACAGCGTGCTGTCTCCTTCTGTGCTACGTCCAGACACCCCAATGCCCAAGATCACGCTTTGTGGGATGGCGAGCTCGGTCTGGCTTGTTTCCGTACGAACAGGGAATGAGGCCCATGAAAGTGGCTGGCTGAGCTAGGCGGCTCCTTGACAAGGGTCAGGAGAAGCATCGGCGTATGCAGGCGGCTTCAGTGGGTGATATCGATCGACCACCCAATAAGCGGCAGGACTATCTTTCATCGTAACGTACCAATACAATGATGCTATTACCCCGCTTTGAGCTGAATAGTATGTCTCACAGCATGATGTTCAGATGCCGAGAGTAGTGCCGTGTCCGAAGCGCACGAGTGGCCGTACAAGACAACAACACCAAAATTCGTACAACAAAAGCGTAATTTTTTTGTGCTGTTTCCAGGATCTTACGGTATTATTTGAAAGACTCACTTGTCCGAAATGGATGCCCCTATGGAAGCACCGGCTCACAGCCAGCGCAAATTGGTGCTTTGCTTTGACGGAACCGGCAATAAATTCCATGGTGATGACAGCGACAGCAATATTCTGAAGATTTTTCGGATGCTAGATCGCAGCTCAGTCAATCAGTACCATTATTATCAGCGTACACAATATCTCTCCTATTCCGAATGAACTTCATGCTAACGGTATCAATCAAGCTGGCATCGGGACCTATGTCACCTCTGAGTCGCTGACTCAGTCGGGCATAGTATCCAAGATAACCGAGCAATACAAAAAGGCAAAAGACTCGGCCATTGGGTCGACCTTCGACCAACATGTCGTGTCTGGATACCGATTCTTGATGCGTTATTACAGAAATGGCGATCAAATCTTCATGTTTGGATTTAGCCGTGGTGCCTACATCGCTCGATTCTTGGCAGAAATGCTTGATTATATCGGTCTACTGTCCCACGGAAATGAGGAAATGATCAAGTTTGCATGGAGGGCATTCTCACAGTGGCAGTGCCGTCGCAAGTCACGCAGTGACGAAAATGAGGACGACGACGGGTCCGAGAACAGCGAAGTAGACGACAAAACCGACAAAATGTACACCTTCATGAAAGACTTTCGTGAGACCTTCTCCCGTCCTGTAGGTCGCATTCGCTTTCTTGGACTCTTCGATACGGTAAACTCTGTGTCTCGGTTCGAGAGCGCGTGGATGCAGCGAGCAAAGTTTCCGTACACCGCTCGGACCAGCGCCGAGGTCATCCGCCACGCCGTCAGCATCGACGAGCGACGAGCCAAGTTTCGCCAAGACCTATTGTACCAAAAGACGCTTCGGAACAAACGGCCGCATCATCGTCGTCTGAGCGAGTTTCTTCAGCCGGTAAGAAGGAGCTTCGAGTACTACGTCAGCAGTGGCGCGTCTGCCCCAGCCGACGATGCTGCTGCCAGCCATGAGAATATTGCGGCGCAAAATGACGACCCCTTGCCCGAGCGTACTGGCAGAAGTCTTTTATCGCCTACCGATGCAGCCCCATCGATCCCAAGGCGTAGCAGGTCGCGAAGCCGCCACGTGCCTTACCGGCTTCCATCTCGAACGCACTCCTTCAAGTCCTGGCACCGCAATGGCCATGGGCATACCTCCCAGGAAAACGACCAGCAGAAACCAGACTACGAAGAAGAAATCGGTCAGGACATCGATGAGGTCTGGTTCGCCGGTGGTCATGGCGACATTGGCGGCGGCTGGCCTGTTCCGGACGATCGAAAGAGCGCAAGCCATGTTCCTCTGTCATGGATTGTTCGAGAAGCAATGAACGCCGGTCTCGAATTTGACATGCAAAGAGTCATGGCAATGGGCTGCACCGAAGCCCAGATCGTTGTGACCATACACGGGCCGGAGAGCGCAAACGCTGACGAGGGCAGCCAGGCACGGGGCAGCGAACCACCCGGTTTGGACACGCAGTCTTCCTTCAAGTCTCAGTACTCATCCGCATTCACAGAGTCTCTGCATCAGTCGCACACCTCTCTTCTACATGACTCCCTCATATACGGAGGTGGGCTGGGACACGTAGCCGTCACAGGTTGGAAGATCATGGAGTGGATGCCATTTCGCCGCATGGACCTGCAGCGCGATGGCTCTTGGAGACCTATACGATGGCCGCTGCCTCGAGGTGAAGTGAGAGACATTCCCCCAGGCGTGCGGGTTCACGGTAGTGTTCTGCGCCGTATGAACACGGATGAAAAGTACCGCCCCGGTAACCTCATCATTGGTGGAGGAGGGCGCGGCCAGCGTACGGCGCCCAAGGAGCTCGGCATTGGTGAATGGGAGTGCGTTGCTGAACCTGGCGACCCGATCGGGGAAATTTGGATGCGCAGAACGTAAAGATTGGGCTCGGGCGACCAGCGCCTCGGAGAGAGTTCTCAACTGAGAGTTGTTCGTTGGTCTATCATTTTGATTAATTTGAGCCACCTTAATAATATTCCTATTCATATGCATGCTAATCTTCCAATACATTGACATTAGGGCTTAGACACAAAAGGCGCCCAATCAGCCAGCCCAGCAGTGCAAATCTCCCACCACAACTTGGTACCGCCAAACCATATGAGAGGTTCGCGCTTTTTGCCAGGAATATTCGCGCCAACCCACCAAGAGTCCTGGTCTCGGAGCTTGGGCGAGTTCCAAATAGAGAATGCCCTGTCAGCCCATCCTTTTGCTGCTTCCCGAGTGGTTTCTACGGTTCTATCGCCTCTCTGATCCAGATCATCTAGAAGTTGGCCTATCCACTCAACCTGCAACTCAATAAAGGTCGGTCCATTTGCAAGCGCCGTCGGCGCCTGCGGCCCATACAGCAGGAAAGCATTGGGCACGTCAGGAAACATCATCCCGCCGTACGTCTGAATGCCATCCTTCCATTTTTCCTCCAGCGTTTCTCCATTTCTTTCGGTGATATTTAGATCGTAGAGGCCACCTGTCACAGAGTCATATCCCGTGGAAAAGATGAGGATATCAAGCTCGTGCAAGGCCTCTACACCACCCTCGGCAGCGACAACAATTCCTGAAGTCACGATTTTCTTGATCGGCGTTGTTTTGAGATTGATGAGCTTGACGTTTGGCTTATCAATCATCTCAAAGTAGTTTTGCTCAAGGGCACTTCGTTTGCCCCCAATCCATTGAAACTGCTCCATCGGCGCCACAATGTCCATCTTGCACGGGTCTGTCATGCGGGCGCGTGCCTTCTCTCGCCATAACTCATACATGGCAGAGTTAGCTCGAGGATTTGTAGTTATATCTTTGTATCCGCCGGTGGCCATCAAGCCGCCACGCGTCCAGCGCTCCTCAAAGAAATTTCGATGCTGTTCCGGCGTTTCGTCTTCATACAGACGTGTACTAGGGATGTAGGGATAGCCGGTGTCCTTTCCGTATTTGGCTTTGGAAAATAACAAGTCGTACTCTGACTTTTTTGCTTCAGTCTCAGCGGCCGAGATTCTCTCCTGTCGCATCGGAACCGCCAAGCATGGAGTGCGAATACACAGGGTGACGTCGTGATAAGCTTTTGCTAGCTGCTCCAGAATTTGAATGCCCGATGCGCCCTGTCCAATCAATCCCACTCGCTTGTCCCTCAGGTCCAGATCAGATGGCCATGATGCAGGGTGTATGATTTGCCCTCGGAATGCTTCGAGATGTGGAAGCTCCGGGATATACGCCTTGTGTGTGGTACCGCCTGCAAACACGGCAAACGAGAGGGTGCAGCCAATCCCTTGTCGGTCTCAAACTTCCAAGTCTCGTCACTGTAGCTGGTTCTTATAACTCTATGGCCGAATATCGTATCCTTGCTCAAATCAAGTGTTTCATCGAGGTGCTAGAAATACATACGCAGTGCCTCTGAGTCGGGATACCTCTCGGTGAAATCAAAGCCCTTGTAGACCTCTGGCATGGTGAGTTGATAAAAAGGCAGAACGGAGTCGACTCGCGCTCCAGGATATCTATTGGAGTACCAAACTCCACCAAAGCCGTCGTTGGCCTCGATGATACGCGCAGAGAGGCCTCGACGCCTCATCTGGTAGAGGGCGAGGCAACCAGAGAACCCAGCACCAATGATGATGACATCGGCTTCCACGTGTTCGGGCATCTTGAGTCTATCGTGAAGACTATTGTAATGACATCTCACGAATTGAGAGAGACAAAGGCGGTCTTTTCTATGAAGTACGGCTTGTAATCAGGCTAGTCTATCTACAGTGGGGTGCCAAAAGTGACACTAAAAAAAAAGTCTACACTACCCTAGAGGAGTAATAATTTACTTCTAAGTACTATAACTAGTTTAATATAAGTAATTTTAAGATATAATAGATATATTAAAAGT
>JAPFRW010000438.1:0-18809 GCA_030778065.1 Akanthomyces uredinophilus
CCCCTCCCCCTCCTCCTCTTCCCGCCCTTCCCCCCCCCCCCCCCATGGAATCAAAGAAGCTATTGTAGAAGTGATTTTCCAAACCCTCTCCACCCTCCCCGTTGGGGTCTTGTGAGCCACAGTTCCTTTGAAACACATGGCTGCAACGGGAAAAGCCAAAAAAAAGCAAGACCTGTCATGTACTTGCTGTTCCTGGCAGCAGGCAGCATTACTGTTTAGTGAACCGGGCAACGACGGGCTGTTCATCAGGCTGGCCCGCGGTGTTTGGTGTGGTGGTTAGGTTCTCTTTGCTCCCTCGTTGGAGGGTTACATTCAGAGCAAAAGAGGCTGACTTGTCCCGCGTGGGCCTGGGTTTGGCCCCCTCCTCACACCCCCGGTCGGTCGCGAATGAGGCGTGCATGCACCTCCACAATTGAATCTGGCGTTTTCAGAGTGCGTCCGCACGCCTGGGTCGCCCATGGACCATCGCTGTCTGGGGGACGCATGAGTGCATGTCCAATGATGATGGAGGTGACGGAGAGAAAAAAAACACATCCTTGAAAGAACCAAACTGTCGGTGACTACAGCGCAGGGACCCCCACTACAGATATATTGCACTGCAGATTGAAGAGTTCAAAACAATTATTGTATTGATTCCAGTCGTCCTGGCGTTCATCGCTAGATAGTCCGCCAAAATCTCCCAACTTACCCTGTTCTGTGGTGTCCAATCTTTCACCCGCTTTGCTCGCGCTTGTTTGATTTCTGTGTGTATATCCCTTTTCCCAGTTGCAAAGATAAAATTCAAAACCCCGTACCAATTAAACAAAAAACTCCTGAACAAGAAGCCGAATCCGTTGAGAAAAGACAATAGTGAGAAGAGTAGTGTCGCCTGTACCGATTTGACATGAAAGCCAAAACAAGCGTAAAAGCCGAAAGAAAGCCCGAAAGAAGATATCAAAATATATCGTAGGTTTGCACCAGAGACGATTGGCCTCGATCCTTCGGTAGCCAGCCAGTCTTGCCCTGGAAAAAAATTCGCCGCTATCGCTGTGTCGCCATTGTCGCTGTGTCGCCGTATGTATAATGTAGTAGTAGATGGGTGAATGGGTGCTGTTATATAGTCATGCGTGAAGAGGTAAAGCTGATGCTCGAGGTCATGTCCGCAAGGCGGTCCTTTTTAGACCTGTATCGCTGCACCGTTCCACAAATCCCAAATTCCTAGGCCGGTATTTGGAAACGATGCGATGGGAGCTGGGCCGGCCGCCGCATTATCAGCTTGGCCCACGGAGGGTTGCTGGGGAATTGACGTTCCCGACAGGCGGCTAAAGGACTTGGGGTTAGCTGGCCGTTTGGAGAGCGCAACGGTTAGTGCTCGAGATGGTACATACAGCACAGCTCATCGCCACTGGGAAGGGAAATGTTAGTATTGGCTATGAAGAAGCAGCAGGAAACACGTGGGCAGGCAGACGTACTGGTATTGCTTGCAGACTATAGTAGGTGGACACCGCTTTTCAGTTTCGATGTACTTGGGACACCAGGACTGCACCAGGTGATAGTGGTGCTGGCAGCTGAGTTCTCTCTGCAAAAATGTTAGAATTGTGCACCGGATGCTGGATGCCACGGAGGCTGGCCGGGAAAAGCGTAGAAGGCGGGACGCACGTAGATGTAATTGCACATGGTGGTTGTCGTCGTTTGCTGTAGAAATGTGGTGGTGTTGTAGGAGGGATGGCGGAAGAGCCCAGGTAGCGGAGGACGGCGGCAATGAGAGGCGGGGTCGAGGTAGTTTGGGTATCACAAAGAAAGAAAAGTGATGCTGATGCGTGAAGCTGTCGAAATAGACGGAGGGTATATATTTACTGGTTGAAGAAGAATATGGCGTTGGAAACAAAGGATTGATCATGGCCAGTGGTGGACTTGAGAGGAGTGGAGGCTACATGGCTATTTAAAAAAAAAAAGAAAAACCGAAAGAGTTGGCTTTGGCTCGCAGGCGTGAAGAACCCATGGGGTGTGTGCGGCCGCAGCGGAGAGGGTTGTACTTTGTAAGGCTGCTGTGCCTACTTTTTTCCGTGCCATAACCCGCCCATCCGGGTAGCAGAAATGATTGGTCTCGACGCTGAGCTAGACAGAGTAACTCAGAGTTGCCCGTCTGTACGGATAGTTTTATTTTTTATTTTTATTTTATTCTGTACTAGCCCGGGGGGTGTGTGGTGGAGGAAATAGTGAGAACGCGGGCGGGCCAGGGCCTTGGGCTGCCACAAAAGGTGAGTTATTAGTGCCGGTCAGTGGTTCGGATAGAGGTGTGCTGGTACGGAGTAGAGGTAGCTTGTATCCGTAGGTAACAAAGATACTGGCAGCTCCCAGGACGACGCCGAGTTCCAGCCCAGGCTGGGGTGGCTGTTGTTGTCTGGTGCTCTGCACACCTCCCTCCCCCTGCTAGGTCAGAATGGTGTAACACCACCCCCTCTCTTGAAAATCGCTTCTCCGGCAGACGCTAAAAAGGTAAACCCAACAGGGCCCTGCTGCAGCTTTTGAAGGGTGTTGGAGCTCTCGAGGCCGAGCATGCGTGTCGGTGCAGAGAAAAGACGAGACGGGTGGAGGCGTGGGAGGTCATGATGCTGGCTGTGACTTTGTCGCTCGGGGCATGCTGGTCCTGCCGTGACATGACAGAAGGGTGACTGAGTTGGGCGGTTTGGCGGTTTGGCGGTGGGGGCCAACGACGTTTTTGGTGAGGCTTGGGGGCGCTGCGCCTGCTGCAACCCGCAGAAAACGGGTGCCCGCGCACTGGGGCACAGTAGAGACGGCACTGTATTGTACATGCTACATGCATGCCCGGATAGGTAACTATACTCCAAGCAAGCTGCACGTGCAGCGCAGTGTATTGAGTAGCTGAATACCTTGCATTTGGCTCCAGATACCGCGCGGCGCAAAAACTGCGCTGACACATCCCTTTTGGGCGGCTCTTTGCATCAAGTCCAGCAGCAAAAGACTTGTGCGGTCATGCGGGCCGTGGCGCTGCCACCACTTTAAACAAGCTGCCGCGACGGTCCGCTGCCAGACTGGCTGCCAAGTGCTGGCCCCATTTCAGGCCGCCGCCTTTTTTCCCACTCGAGCCATCTAGTTACTGGTAGTGATGCTCTCCGTTTGCCGGCTGCCCGTCCTCCATCAGTCCAGCAAGCTAGAAGCCCATCCAGCCTAATTGCGAGGTTTATTTATCAATAGGCACATACAAAGACGCCATCGCGGCTCTCGCACCCCCCATTTTCAATTGTCAAAACTGCAAATGGCATTGCGTCTTTTCCGCCGCCGAGGCCCTCCAGAGCCGAGATGAAAGGACCACCAAGAAGAATGGCGTCGAATCAACACTGCCACTAGTTTGCATCCGAACGGTACTGCACGGCTCTGACCGGTTGCTGCCACGTCTGATGATTGCCTGCAACGCTGCCCAACACGGTAATATGTATACTAGAGGACCCGCGGCGACGTCAGAAGCGACGCGCACGAGGACGTTCTTCGCACGTCACCTCTCATCGGCAACAAGATCAACTGCGTCGATTGGGCAGCTGGAGAAAAGGTGTCGAGTCAAGCAAGTCTACTTCTCCTACTGCGCGCACTTTGTGCGGCCGCCCACTCCGAAGGGATGTCCGATACTGAAACAGCGAATCGCGAGCATTCTTTGGGCGCCGAGTTGACACTGCTTCTCACTGCCGAGGACTTTGTCAGTCGTTGCTAAAGCTTACTATTAACTAGCTGGCCCTCTCTCGTTCTGCTTCTGCATTGGGCGGCCACCACACCTCGCGCACACGCACCACGCATGCGCACCCGCACGCACACCCCGGTCCCCAGGACCCTGGCAAAAATGCATGTGCCGACGAGATATCGAACCATGTCTCAAAGGGACCGCTCGGATAACCGTCCTGCATCACCGTTGAGAAGCAAAATTTCCGCAGTAGCCCCGATTTTCGACGCGACGATGCAAAATGAAAACGGTCTTCGACATCTGTGCGCTGCCCGGCATTATCGTGATAGGGCCATCCCGCATCCAGCGGTCAACCTAGTCGTCCCGCTCGCTCGCTCTCTGTGCTTGGCCTTCAAGAACCCAACACCGCCTCGGCCCCGTTGTCGGCAAAACGGGACACGAATGGAGCTGCGATGGTAAATCATAGCAGCATCGGCAGTGCCCTCTTGAAACGCGCAGCCGTCATGACCAACGTGATCAAACTATCCGGGTACGTTTTAGTCGCCCAACCACCACTGACCACTGAGCAATCACGCCGTCGGAGCCGACGAAATCTTGAAACTTGCTAGTACCTGGCCGCTTGGATAGATCAGCCGATAGATAAACTCTAAGCAAATGAAAGACTAATTATAGGTTGAGTTTCTGCAACTGCAACTCTGACATCTTCATGAGCGCAACCTCGCTGCCTACTCAGTATGAGGTAAACCAACCCTGATTCATCACCCGCACTTGATCCTCTCACCGAACAAGAGAAACTTGCCCTCGCCATCCCCGCGACAGGTCGGTCCACCGCACGTGGACTCGATGCCCATCGACACGTAATGACCTACTCTTCCAAAAGTGCCGGTGTCTGAACTCTGCTGGAGCATCCCTCGCTGACGCACAATGCTCTCGGCAAGGCACGACTGGCCCCCAGGCTGGAGCCGCTCGAGTTTCACTGACAGAGCATTGAGTTCTGATGAGCCGTATGGGCCTGACCGGAGACGGGGCGTCGAAAACATAGCTGTCCGCTTACTTTGCAATATACACGTACGGAAACTTGTCATTACATCATCTTTTGAATCCATTTCGAAAACGGCCGCGGAAAGCATGGCATGGCGCTGTTGCTCGTTTCTACGCCACACCAATACGAGCATGGAGCGGCGGCGCCAGGACCAGCATGTAATTCCGACAAATGCTTCCACCGACATTCCACTGGACGTCGCCGGCGACACCGACCTTTCCTTCTCTGCACCCCATCGCCGTAGAGCCAATCAAAGTGACCAGCAAGGATACATTCCCAGCGCAAACTCCTCTTTGAATGGATCTCGAGACATTGGCTGCAATCGCGAGGGGACGCCTCTTGACCTGTTGGCCTGCCCTGATTTTCCCAAGACCCCATGACTCCCAGCGCACTGGTACTGTTCCCACAGCGGGTCTTTGTGGAGGGAAACCCGGCGGACGGGTCGGGCCACTGCACGCTTTCTAGGCAAGCTACGGATACCAGGAACAGTCTTTTCGCTGGTTGGCTGGGCTGGCCAAATTGCGTGCGGTTGCTAATCCAGCTCTGGTCTGCCCGTCGACAGTGTCAGCCACGGCGGGGAAGTGGTGGGTTGAATCTGCAATGACAACTCCTGAACAATGTTCATGGTTGAATTTGCATCCTGCAAGATGTGTAGGGCTGCCGGGCCGAGCTTGATTTGCATAGACTTGACGCAACGGCAGCTGCGACTTCCCGTTCATGGCATTGATAATGGCGTCAGCGACAGGGACCAGGCGGCCATAGCCAACTGACTACTGCTTGTACCTAATGATAAGGTAAGCCATTAGTTATGAGCTAATATTCGTCTACTAGTATGAATCAAAGGTGCCTCGTGGGGGCCAGGACCTGGAAAACCGGCTAGCGCCAGTGCCGCTTTTTAAGATTCCGGCATTTCCTGCACACTTGTACAAGTCGTTGCATAACTTGTTTCAGTCTCTGAATGGCGTGTTTATTTGACTTCTTTTCATGGCATGATGTATCTCATATACAGTAAGTATATACAAGGAAGCGCCCCCAACGCCGTTCGTCCGAGCTATAAAGGTTCAGAAAATCATGCCACAGCCACCGCTCCGACCAGAGCGTCCATGGCGCTGCTATGCGCATTGCCAATGGGGCTGTAGAACGGGCCGGCCCAAGCGACACCGAGCTTGTTGTTGTTGCCGTCGCGGTCCTTGTCCCAGATGGAGTCGGCGTTGCGCGTGAGAAAGTTCTTGATGTCGGCGCTCGGGGCCACCTCGTACAGGTAGCGCAAATTGCGGGCGTAGACGCCCTTGAACTGCGCGCCGTCGCCGCCGCAGTGATCTCCGTTGTTCTCGCAGCCCTCCACCAAGATGCCGTTGCCGTTGACCAGCTTCTTCATCGACGCCGCCGCGAGCGTGTTGGCGCGGTTCACGTAGTCGCGGTTGCCGGTGGCCTTGAACAGCTCGACCAGGCCGCCGAGGACAACGCCCTGGTTGTACGTCCACGTCTGCTGGGCGTTGTTCTTGCACTGGTCGTTGAGGCCGTCGTTGATCATGTTCTGGCTGTTGATCATGCCGCTGGCGGCGAACCACCTCCACTGCGTCTCGGCGATGCCCGTGTAGCGCGCCTTGTCGGCGGGAATGCGGTTGGCGAGCGAGGCGGCGACGGACAGGTACAGCTCGTTGGCAATGGCGTTGACGTACTTGCGGTCCTTGCTCCAGTAGATGCCGCCGTTGCAGTTTGTGTTGCCGCCGCCCTGCATGTCGTTGAAGATGCGGACCGCCGAGTCGAGGTACTCTTGTCTGTGGGTGTAGTCGTAGGCGTGGATGAGGCCGAGCGCCCACCAGCCCTCGTCGTCGTAGAAGTTGTTGAGAAAGTTGCGGAATGCGCGCGCTTCAACCTTTTCATCATTACCGGCGGCGGCAGCGGCGGCGGCGGCACCGCAGGCTGGGCCCACGCCGTCGACGCAGTCCTCCGTCGTCGTCATGCCGTTGCTCTTGAGCGTCTTTGTGGTGAAAACGTTTACGTTTTGCGCCTGCGTCCAGGTGTTGTGGATGACGTCGGATATCTTGAGGCTCTCGGCCTCGTTGGGCCGCAGCTTGGCCCAGTCGGCCAGCGTCGTCAGCGCGTTGCCGCTGTTCCACCACGCATTGTCCCAGAGGCCGGTGTTTTTGTTGTACCAGAACCCTTGCAGGGCAAAGGCGGCAAGCGCGACGTTGTTTGCGTAGTGCTCCTTGGTGTTGGCGCGCTTCTCGACGGAGGAGGTTGTGGTAGTGGTGGTGGTGGCGGGAGCCGCGCTGACAAGGGCCGCCAGAAGGGAGCTGGCGGACCAAATCTTGGACATCATCATCTTGGAGGCGGGCTTTCTTCGTTCAGCACTAACGATTGCGGTATGAATCAAATGCTTCGTTCTCTACGTGCGGCATTGGGATGTCCTGTTCTCTATATACTCGGAGCCCCAATGCGACAGTGGGCTCCTTTGAAAGGATTTCGCTATAGGTAATTGCCGACATGATCCATTCCTCTTCCTCTTCCAAGGCAGCTAGTTGATTCCATCTGCAACTAAGAGCTGTTTCTGATGGTGGGGGTTGAGCGGCCCGGGCGCTCAGGGACAGCAAGCTCAAAGAACGGTCAGATATTGACCCTACGATTGCGGGCTAAAAGCCGTTCGGCGATTTTGGTACAAAGAACGGCCGAGCTTGGCTGACTGCACATGGTTTTCTTTGCGGTATAATCTGTCTACGGTTGCATATTGGCACGTCAGGCGGACAGATATTCCCCGCATCAAGGCGCCCGGACACGCACCCGATCCAGACGAGTCCGTGTGTAGTTGCCAACTCGTCGCTCGTTCCGTCGACTAGCTCTCACCACTGCATTTGCATATGCGGGGTTGCGGCGGAGGTGGTGGTGGTGACTGGTTGCCGATGAGGTTGGCTCTTTTTGTTACTGAGACTGCCTTGTTCTGAATACAACACCATACGGAGAGGTCTATCCAGAAGTTGCACGGCTCATTGTCTTCGTGACAGGTGGTGCTGATCCGGGACCGAGCGGGCGGGCAAAGGTTCCCCATCTGCGACAAAGATCAGCGGTCCCCGTTGAGATCCAACTACCCGGGCCCGTCCATATTCCCGCGCGCGACGACCAGGAAAAAAAAACACATGCACATATGTTGAAAACACACAAAAAAAAAAAAAACTACGAAAGAAGACGCCGATTACAGAGCGTTCTGAGTCTCTCATGCAGGACAGCAAAGCCGAGGATTCCTTCGTCGGCGGTTTTCTTGATGCGGTCATGTCAGCGTAGCAGCCCAACCCTCCTTGCCGCAAAGAACGAAGGAAGGCGCTGTTTCTGACTAGCCGGTGGAAGAGGCCCCGGTGGTGCAGCGCGGGGTGACTGGCGAGGTTCCAGTGTGGTTGGAATTTGTCGTGCCGCATTGTTCTGCCTCGAGGCGTTGTTGGGCGAGGCTGCGAGACGACAAGATCGAGTGGTCTGCAGCTACTCGCCCTCATCTATGCCAGCTTGTTCCCATCTCAAGGCTTTCAGTCTTTATTCTGTATCCAGTCTCACGGCTTGAGGAAAATGGATACGCTTCCCTCTTTCTCTCACGCAGCTAGTTGACCAAGTACTTGATACAACTTGGACTGCTTGTCAGCCATGCTGTAGTCCGGTCAATGCGAGAGCTTCTTTGCGTGACCAACACTCGCAAACGGCAGGCAAGACATCACGGTCGCCAACACTTTTTCATTCATTTTTTTAGTCCTCTTGCGCCCGCAGAGCTCGGTATTTCGTAAACTACCCTGCGTAGTCGGGCGCGTTGGCCAACGACACGGTCTCCCATGTTCGGTAAAATGCTATCTTGACTTTGAAAACTCGAGACAATCGCGGAAGTCTCGACACAAAAAGCTATTTCAGCGTATATAGTGTTGCAGCCTGGTATACATTCTTTGATTGGATTGACATGCAACAATATTTTGCGCCAACTAGTTTGCGCTCTCTTACTGATGTCCTCGCTCCAGCATAAGCGCATGCTATGAAATGACACGGTCGCCAGGAGTTATGCAGCTGTGCACGAATTATGCAGCCAGCAAAAGCGGCAGCACGATGACTTGCATTCCTCGTCCCACCCCCGGCTCAAAATTACGGCCCTCGCTACCAGTACTAGTTACGTACCAAAGTAGTTTGTTTCATAGGGCGAATTTATTTAGCTTGCTTTTTTTTTTCTTCGTTTGGCGTTCCTGGGCGGACTGGTTCCAGCTTCAACAAGCTAAGAGATGGCAAGTGTCATTCTTCTCCAGAAGCTTACACTGCAAGTAGCCAATGTGGTCTCGATGCCTTCTTTTTTTTTTCCCTTCTCAAAAACTGGTCCAGAACAGGGATCGGCCACGGCACGAGCTAGCCTTTTGCGCCTACACCCTCGAGTCGGTGACAAGTACGCGGTAAAACTTGGCGACACACCCTCAAAATAGGTTGCGTCTTTCGATGCCGAAGAATCAAGGGCCAATGTTCGTCATTATTTTTAGTCGATTATTTTACTTTTTTTGCTTCTCTCTCCTCCTTTCGCCGCGGCACACGACATGTTCATTCACCGCTTCTAGCCACTTGCCCCATCGGTGGTGTGGTTGCGACATGGCCGCCATCCTATTCGTCGACAGTGGAAACAAGAAAGTACAGAATTGCTTTTTTTTCTCTTCTGAATCTTCTCATCGCGAACGGCATTGTTTCCTACCAAGCTTGTGTGCATGTCACACTGGTACGCCCCCACCCTTTCGCATTGCAGCCCCAGACGACACCAAGTCCCAGCTCGTCGGAATCATGCTGGTGATATGTGACATGAATGGTCAGCCACACACACACACACACACACACACACACACACACACACACACACACACACACGATTCCGCCAGGCCCTGTGGCCCTGTGGCCCCGATGCCACACACCAAGCGCTTCCCTTGTCAATAGCACGGCCCATATCTAAGCTGCACGTATATCCGCCTGCATGCAGATCGTTCTTGTCTCTTTTCTTCCCGCATGGTAATGTACGGGGGCGGTGACGTGTTACTGCTGCACATGCTTTTGCTTATTCCCAAGTTCTCGGGTCGCCTGTGTGAGGGCCCCCCCCCTGTTCCGTGCGAGCCGCAGGGGCACAAGTGTGCCGCCTGCCAGGTCGCCCCTCTGGTTGGTTGCTTCATCAAGCTACATACAGTCTACGCGACTAGCAAATTGTCATTCGACCATCCTACGCAATAAGAAGAATTCTAGAATTTTTTTTTTCCTTATTTTCTCGCGCACACCCTCCCCAAATTGAGATGGTGGCTACCGAGTGGCGCATGCAAGCTTCACGACAACTTTCGGGCACGCCCACCTGACGACAGACTGACGGGCCACCAAGAAGAAAGGGCTGCAGTCGCGCCTCTCGGAAGTGATCCCGGCCCGTGCTGGTCAAGTCTTGGACACTACTAACCCGCGACAGGTTCGGTCGTCACCCATTCCCCTCTGCTATTTCGCCGAGGACCACCGTCGGCCTTCGGGGGGCACGAACGGCACGACATCTTTCTGCGCCTTTCCCATCACGGTTGATGGTCTTGTGATTTGTCAAGACCTCGTGCCCTTTTGTCAGCCCAGACTAGAGGCAGTGAAAAGGGCCCTCGGCCCCAAAAAGAAAGATCTAAGAGTCCACCACTAGCAGCGAACTAGTCGCGATGACATACAGGGGCAAAGCTCCGGATCAATGGCTTGCAGAAGAGGCACCGCACGCCCCCTCCACGGAAGCCGGCCAACTAATCAGAGAGCAGCTCCGTAGCATACGTGAGATGTCGAGTCGTAAACTGGCTAGGCAGGATACGACGGTGGCTTCTCCAGCTCGTTCGTTCCATCGCGGGCAGATGGGAAATTGAAGATGGGGCGCAAAAGAAACATCTCCGGACCTGCTGGGAAAGCTGGTTCTCTGGCCAAGATCAGGTATACGTGGAATGACCGTGACAGCTGATCAAATAATTCAAGGCGTAATAATATCGGTTCTCCACGACATTAGCTTCCAAGTGCTTATAGATGGCCCTCGACCGGTGGTAGTGGCTTCACCATCGCCATAGCTCGCCACTGGCGAGTTGCAGGACAATTTCCACCCTCTTTGCAGAGTCATAGTAGCAATAATTCGAATTCATTGTACATCTTGCATTCCAAATAACTGTACATCCTGTAGTCACTTGGCAGTTGAGAGAAATCCAGTCTGCTTGCAATATGAAGCTTAGCCATTCAATGTGTGACGACCAAGCTTTCCGTTGGCACTCACAAGGATCAAGCATGTCACTTCAGCGCAATTAATGCCGAATTATGCAACTTCAACGAAGAGCAACACTATATTGTATCTAAATGACAAAGATTATTACCACAAGTATATAAGTTTATACACGAAAACAATCTACAATTGCAGATACCCTCCTCAACAGACAGTCGCAATTCGCGACACTATCATAAAAGACCACCAACTTTTTTCTACTACAAGCAACGCAACATCGCGCCGTCGCACTACTTCTTGTCTTCTTCCTCCTTGGCGTCAATCGCATCCATGGTGTCCATGAAATCGTTGAGCTCATCCTGCAGCTGTCCCAGGAGCTTGCTGAGATTGCCCTCCTTGTTCTTAATGTCGGCATACGAGAGGCTGAGACCAGCATCGCCTCCGCCGCCGGAGCTCTGTCGCGACGCAGAGGCGCCGCCGACCTGCGTCGCGTTGCCGTTGGTGGCCGCGGCATCAATCAGGCCCAGGAAGACGGTCGCCTCGCGGAACCGCGACAGGAACTGCATCGCCAGCTGCACCGTCAGGGACATGTGAAACGCCGGGTGCGCGCCAATCGAGGCGGCGCCAATGTTCATCTCGGGAAGCAGCCAGGACGCAAAGGTGTCGTCTTTTTTAGGATCCGCCGCCGCCAAGAGGCCGCGCGCGAGGGCAAAGACGCGCTGCAAGAGATTCAGAATCCGCGCGTAGAGCGACAGCGTAAACATGCTGTTGCCGGCGTCGGCGGCGTCGAGGGGCAGGTCTGCTGCGGTGGTATTGGGTGCGCTTCTGACCGCGACGGCGCGCTCGAGTACGTCAATGACCTCGTGCGTGTGCTTGTAGAGCTCGGCGACGGTAAACTCGTTGGGCTTGCCGTCGGGCCCGTCGCTGTAGTCCTTGCCCTGCTCGAGGCGCTCCAGGTTGGTGGAGAGCACGCGGATGCGCGCGTAGACTTGGAAAAACTGGTCCATGACGTAGGATCCGGACAGAATGTCTTGCTGGTGTGACACAAGGTCCGTATAGTTGATGCGCACGATATTCGACCGAGACCGCCGCTCTGTCGCAGAGGCTGGTGGCGGGTGGTAGCTCAGCACAGGAACAGGACCTGGACGTCGTTTGCTGCCGAGGCTGGGAGCAGCACGCTGCTGATGGTGAAGCAGTAGGTGCTGCTGATTTTGTTGCGGCAGGGAGCTGAAAACGGGTTGCTGGGTGGCAGCAGGATCTGGTGCAACAAGGTGTGTAGCTGAAACCTGATCAAAAATTGGATGCTGTTGATGGTGGTGGTGGTGTCCCTGGTGATGATGAACCTCTTGCTGCTGGAGCTGCTGTACTCGCTCGTGTGACTGATTGGGCCAGATATCTGGAACAACTTGTTGAAAGGGAAAATAACTGTCGACAGCGTGCGGCATCTGCGATCCTAATAAATGAGTAGGCGGCATCGATGGCTGGGCCAAGCCGGCCATGTAGTCCATATTTCGCAAATTCATTGCATACTCGGCCATCTCCATGGCTCCCCCATTCGGCGTGGCTATCAGATGGTTCTGCATTCCGGGATTGGTCGCATCAGTTGCTAATTGCGGAAGTCCTTTTGCAAATAAATCTGTTAATATGCCGTCTTGCTGGAGAAACAATTGGCAATGATGCCAGGGGTGGGAGAGCTGCTGTTTTGGGGAATACTTACCCGTGTCATGTAGGACAGGGTGAGCCTCACTTCCCGTTCGCCTCCGCTTCGGGGAGCGGCGTTCTGTACTAGGTTGCGTCCCAGCATGCTGGTGTGTTTCCATATTCGGGGTATTCTGGGACGTGGCGCTCGGCCCTTTCGAGTAATCTACTCGTGGCCGGGGGTTCTGCTGCTGTTGCACCTCTCCAGGCTGGTGATGCTGCAGTACTCGTTGCGACGGCTCAGGCTGCGGCGGCGGCTGCTGCAGTTGTTGTTTCTGATCTTGCGTCTGATCATAGTGTTGCATCTGCTTCTTGTAACGCAGCGACGGACTCGACTTGCACTCGGCATTGAGTCTCAAACACCGGTCGCATATCCCGTCGCCGATTCGCTTGCAGCTGAGCTTCTGGTCGTGGCAGCGATCGCAAGCCTTTCTGTTCAAGCTTTCGGCCATGATTCGGCGGTAGGAGGGGGGCCAAAGAGCGGAAGAATAATCTCAATACGTGCAAAAAAGAAAAATGGGAGTTTAGACATTCGGGGAGCGTGGCGGATCGGGCGCCAACGTTTATGAACCACGACGCCGAATTCATGTCGGGGTCTCAGCCGAGGAAAGAAACGAGAGCGCCATCGCTCGCAAGGCTCTCGAGTTCCTCGCGTAAGGAAATGCTACTGCTGAGAAAAGCAAATAGGACACTTTCAGATCTCGACAAGAGTCCAGCTTTCAGCGCTGCACAAGTGTGCTCACGTCGATTCCTCAGCTGGGCTAGACGACAATGCCGCCTGGCAACTTGGTATCACCGTGTGTGGCCACACCGCTGGGCGGTCTGGGTGTAACCATTGGCTCGCTTGTGGTTATACGGATTTTGGCGTCAAGGATGGGAGGCGGCACCATCGGTCAGCCTCGTCGCACAGCATGTGGGAGATCCAGGAGCTCGGGATGCGCAAGTCATCTCTATCTTTAGAGCATTCGTCCTAGCAGGTCTTCGCTAAGAAGCGAAAACGAGATGCACCTGCACCTGCTCATGCTGATGACTGCCTATTTAATCATTGGCTATACGTCGCGTGGCACCCGGACAGAAACTATGACGTTGATGTCGAGTCCTTCGTCGAAAAGGGCGATCTCGCTGTCAGGACTTGGTAGTATATTCAGTCATCTCTATACTACAAGTCTCGATGACAATCAGCGGCATTCCTTGCCTATGTTGGTCTCGTATCATGTGCGCGGTACATGCTGTACAGTATCTCAGTCGTTCCGTCCAGGAAGCTTCCCCGGCCCGTGGCCACCCGGAAAGTTGTCTTTGAAATAGCTGTCTCGACCGCCGTTGATCTTTTCAATAGGCTGACATCCCGGGTTGAAATAGTCCTCATTATTTCCGTAAGGCCACATGATGGTGAACATCATCTCGCCTGGTGGGCATCGTCGAACCTGTTTCCATTGACTCCAGCCGAGGGTGGCTCCCAAATTCTTGACATCTTGGCGAGCTCTTTCCACCACCTTGCTCACGCGAAGTGCCGACTCATCGCTACCATGTAATACATCTCTCTCGATGGCAGCGCGCAAGGCATTGTAGGAATTTAAAATGACTGTGCAAATGTCACTCGTCACTACTTCGAGAGCCGCGGCAATGAGCTCATCTTCTCTTGACCACTGCGGTCTTTGGAATGTCGCGGGGAGAACGTGATGCGCAATGCATCTCGAGACTGCCTTTTCAAGCTGTTTCGGATTCAGCGGTGCTTTCGAATCTTTGGGTTCGGGCGCGCTGATGTACGTCCTTGATGCTGTTTCAAACTCATCAACTAGATAGGCTTCACTGATGTCGTCCGACATCATGAAAGCAAGCCTATTCGCCCAACGTCGAACAATGGCATCCGTGACTGCCTGCCAGTCCGCCGTAAATCGTCGTGGCTGGCGCGACATGAGCTCTACCTCTTCTTTGAGCTTCTGCAGGTCGTGCATCCCCGCCGTCGCCAGACGCATCAGATCCGGGCGTTCAGGATCCATGGTCGTGATGTTGAGTGGATAAAAAAGGCCGGATATCACGGAGGAGTAGTCAATCTTGAGGCGATCCGAGCCGATTCCGTCATAGTCCTCAGCTACGGCCCTGGTCCACTGGAAAAAGACCATGCTTGAGTCGCTGACTACGCCTTTGCGACTATGCAACGCCAGACTGGAGATCAGCTGGACATCTTTGGAAAAGTCGCAGTGAACGTATTCAAAGCCGACTTCCATGCGAACGTAGCCATCATATCCCCATCCCTGAAGAAGCTCGCATATCACTTTGGCTCGAGTAAACTCGCCATATTCGAAATGCTCATTCTTCTTTCCATACAAGACGTAGAGCTCAGCGTCCATCGTTCCCAAATCGGTTTTTCCCGCAGACATACCGTCGATGTACAGCACGTGCAGGTCCCTGGTCGCTTGATGGCTCTGAATATACCCTGGCGTATTGTGCCATTTGCCATCGTCCTCCGTATTATTGCTTCGGCGAAGAATCTTTTGTACATCGGCCGTGTCTTTATCTTTTTCCTTGTTTTCGTCGCCCTTTTTGGGGTCGCGCGGGGGCACAAAGTCGACATCTATTGCAAAGCCTTCGGCGTGTTCAATCTCGAAAGCCAGCCATTCAAAGGTCTTGGGAACTTCCTGCGAGCGGCTGCCATGGTACATGACGGTACCAGCAGGAATAATCGCGGGGAAGAAGCTGAATCCATTGTGATTCATGGCGGAGCCCCATTGTCGGCCGGCATTGTTGATGGATCGAAAGATGGGGTGCGCTCTGGCGCGAGCGCTCTCAACGGTCGGCTGTAGCCTGTCGCTGCCGGCATGCTGCGAGGGCCGTCCGGTAATGCTAGCCAGCACGAAACTGGCTATAGTAGAGAACAGCATTCTGCGAGTTCGAATTCGTTTGCTTCCTGCAAAAGACAAGGTATTTGCAGCTGATGCGGCCGGGCAATGTGAAGGGGAGATATGTAAACTGGGCTGGCGGAAACCGACATGGGCCGAGCTGGAGGTGCGTGAGACACCGGAAGCCACCAGGCTCCAGGATGGCACAATAGATTGGAGCCAAGCCACACAATTCGAATAGCTTTTCCGAATTCAAAGATTGCCACTGTTCAGAACAGTAATTATTGCTTGTATTGTGGTATATCATAAATTACACTAGTTAATCTTAGTATTCAATCTGAGACATCAATCAACCGCTAACGGACGCTTATTTCTCAAAACGCTTAGCGACAGTGCCCCAGTTGACCACGTCCCAGATGGCGCTAAAGTACTCGGCCTTGCGGTTTTCGTACTGGAGGTAGTAGGCGTGCTCCCAGGCGTCGATGCCCAGCAGAGGCTCCAGGTTGCCAGCAATGGGGTCCTGGTTGGGGCGGGTGACGACGCTGAGAGTGCCGGAGGTCTTGTCCTTGACAAGCCAGGCCCAACCGGAACCCTGGATGCCAGCGAGAGCGGCATTAGTCTGCTTCTTTAGGTTGTCGAAAGAGCCAAAGTCCTCGGTAATAGCCGTCTGTGAATGATAGAGTCAGTCGAGTCGCTAAACCGATCAAAAAAATTGCCACGCGGGCGCCACATACAGAAAGCTTGCCAGCAGGCTCACCACCACCGCCCTTGCCGTTGGGCGCGAGGTTCTCCCAGAAGAGAGAGTGGTTGACGTGGCCACCACCGTGGAAGTTGAGGAGAGGAGCCTGGGCAGCGGCAGCCTTGGCATCATTCTTGGCCTGAGCCTCGGAGAGAGCCTCGACGGCGGCGTTGAAGCCGTTGACATAGGTCTGGTGGTGCTTGGAGTGGTGCAGCTCCATGATCTTGCCAGAGATGGCGGGCTCGAGCGCGGCATAGTCATCTGAAACAGGCGTTAGCGACGGATCGCGCGGGCGCATTGCGATGGTTGGATTAAGTAATAATAGATATGTCGATCGGAAAGGCTGTTTAGGCGGTAGGGGGCCGCTTACATGGCAGATCGGGCAGGGTAGCCTTGCCGCGGACGAAGCTGGTCGAAGCCATGGCGGCGGCGGGCTTGGAGGCGGCACGGAGGCCGGCGCGGACGGCAGGCGTAGTACGTAGGAGAGCAGAAGCCATTGTTTCGATTGTGGGATTAGATTTGGCACTGCAAAATTGGATTGTAAGTCTTCGTTCAAATGCGTTTGCCAAGGTGATTCGTGAGGCGAAGGGAGCTCCAGCTTCAGCTCTCTGTGCTTTCGGATTGGATGCGGACGCTACAGAGAAGATTCAATGCGCGAGAAATGTATCCAATCCGCAGTGTGTGATGGACCAGAGCTCTTATAAATTCGTCGCGACAGTGCTGCTTACCAATTGCAGAGTGGTTTTGATGGTGTTGATGATGTCAAGTCGGAGAGCCGAGCTAGGTTTTAGCCGGCTGGCCGATATGCTGGGGGAGCTCGTGATGATTCAGCTTGTCGTCATAGCTACCTACCTACAGCTGAACGTGCTGCTGCAGCTGCCAAAGTGCGAAGAAATTACAGCGGTTCCAGTGGGTACCGTTGTTGTGGCCAGCAGCAAGCACAGCGCTGGCATTACTAACCCGGACCCCTCTTCCCCACTGCAAGTCTGTCTTCGCTGGCCGGCTCAGTGGCCTTTTCCCAGTGACCCTGTTGTACGAGCCGCCGGCTGTCTCCCCGACGCTCCCGGATGCCTCCCAAACGCCTTCGCCGAGCGGCTGCCGACTCTTCGGCCGATGAGAAGTGCTCGGAGGCACCGGCTGCATTGTGTGATGGTGTTTTCTTTGACGGATTGAATTTACACTGTTGTGCTCGACATTAACCTTAAGTGTTGCGAACGAGGAAGTCGTTGGCGGACCAGAGCATGCGCAGCCGTGGTCTTTTCCTAGCCATGAAGTGATTGGTGTGAGAGGGCGCTTAGTAAAACAAACGTAAGTTGTCAGGTGGGCATCAAAGATCCGACATATGCATAACAACTTATATATTTCCTTCCCGAGACTTAATTGTTCAGTGATAACACACATGTCGATACTGGCAACAGCTCTAGGGTACTCCAACAGCCACAGGTCAGGTGCATGGTTCGCTGTGCGGCCATAAACAACAGCAAAAACAGCCATACTGCATCTTGGCCATAATTCAGGGTCAATCAATACCAAAAGAAGGACAGGTCATTATTGTGCGATAGCCAGTGATGATATAACGAACCATGCAGGCCATATCTGGCCCACTCTCTATGCCACCCACTCACTGGCAGCTGGTTTGTGCGCCGATCCGATCGTGAATCTGTGTCGCACTACAGCCAGAAGCATGCAATTGTCCATTATCAAAGTCAAGAGATGTCAAGGGAACAGCTCACCATCCTGTATATTATCTCGCTCAACATCAACATCTCAGCGGCTGTGCGCTGTATCGTAACACAATAGCTGCGCTGTGTTGCTGTGGCAACCCACACATTGCTGGTTTTTCCCCACAGGCTGGCGCTACCAAACACTCAAGCTTATTAGCTACCTACGCACGATCGACGACTCTAACTTCGGGGCGCTCTCCAGAAGACAAATTACTAGGAGGAAACACTGCAGGGAAGGGCCTCTGCATCTAGACTGGCAAGATGGCGACTATGATCATGCAGCTGCAGCCCGCAACGCTCTTCGCAAAGGTGCGACCATTCGAGGACTCGACCCAGCGCAAACAGCTCTGCGCCAAACGGCCGATACGACCAAGCCAAGCTTTCGCCGTCAAGACACCCTCGGCTAGAGGTTCTAGTATATCCGCAACACCTGCCGCCGCCGCCGCCGCCGCCGCCGTTGGGCATCGTCCCAAGCTGCACCTAGGCATGTTTGAGATTGGCAAGCCGCTCGGCAAGGGCAAGTTTGGGCGGGTGTACCTCGCGCGACACCGCACGTCTGGCTACGTCTGCGCGCTCAAGGTGCTGCACAAGGACGAGGTGGCGGCCGAGGGCGCCGAGGCCCACGTCCGGCGCGAGATTGAGGTGCACAGCCAGCTGCGGCACCCGGCCGTCATTGGCTTCCTTGGCTGGTTCCACGACTCGCGCCGCATTTTCATCATCCAGGAGTTTGCCGCCGGCGGCGAGCTCTACAAGTCGCTGCGCAAGGCCGGACGCTTCTCCCAGCGCCGCGCGGCCAGCTACGCCGCGCAGGTCGGCCAGTCGCTGGCGTACCTCCACGGCAGGAACGTCATGCACCGCGACCTCAAGCCCGAG